>WOFM01000528.1:2927819-2977882 GCA_011428145.1 Ericerus pela
TTTTTGTTACCTGAATAGAATTACGATTACCGATTACAATGTTGAACAAGTTGTTGCAAATCACTGGAATACTGGTAATTTTCAGCAAAGTTTTGACCTGATGATGATTTGATTTTGATGATTTTGGGCTGAATTTACTGGTTGAACTCGATGACCATTACCATTTTACCACCATTAAAGACGTTTTGACATACCAATGACTCCGTTGATTCCTGTTTTGGACATTGAACTCAGTTTTGAGAAATTATTTTACTATTTTTGATAACCAGATGACCAATACTTATCGTCGTTTTTCAGTGATTTCTTCAGTTTTCTGCTCAAAAACGAAACTCGGCGGATGAAGAACTATCCCAATTCTTTGTAAATTATCCCAATTTATACAATTATAGCTCACAAAGAATGAAAAAAACGATCACAAAGCGATGCTACCATGAAGTGAAAAGCTTTAATCTCAGACCTATCTGATGATTAAGTTTTCTTGGCCGAGGATGCGAATCAGTTTTTCAAACGAACTTTGAAGAAAACGAATTAACGAATGAAAATATATAACATGGAAAAGAATTTGTTTTATTACACAAACTTCAACAACATAACAACAATATAAAATTATTCAACAAAATGAAGTATTGGACTTTAACTGAGATCGTGACTAAACGGAATAAAAAAGTAAGAAATTAATATGAATAATCTCTTTCTAGTTTGTTTGATAAAAAGTGGGAAATGAATGATTCAGTGTTACCGTGTTGTTAGGTGACGATGTGAGCGAGGTTGCATGACTACCACCACAACTGTTGATACGAAATCCCACCTCATCTCATTCTTCATCATCATCATCACTGTCACACTATATATATACGTCATATGTACAGTCTGGTCACGAAGTGTTTCCCCTACTACTTTCGATCACATATCGCTGTTGCTTCACCATTTACTTTTTCGTTTGTGAAATATATTTTAGTTGCGAAATAAACGTCTTAAAAGTCAAAAGTCTCAAGTTCTTTCGATCCTCGTTCTGCATACCTCACATCATGGTAGCCATCGCTACGGTAGAACTTTGAGGAGAGACTTATAAAATTTAAATTGATGAATTAATTATTTATTTTTTTTGAAATATAATTTGCTGCTGTGCGTAAAATTTTTTATGTTTTTTATTAAGTAATACACGAAAAGTTATCGTGTTTTTCGAGAAAGTAACTCGAATTTTAATTTATTTTGAAAATATCAAAATTTAAATTTGAAGAATAGCTGAAGTTCCAGACTCAATAACGGCCAATACTGGAAGTCATCGAACGCCAAATCCAGAGGGACCGCCAAAGAGATCGTGAGAACAGCCGAAGGAAACCGGCTCCCGTCATCGAGGACTCATCGTAGATCCATCATCGAAGACCCAACTTTTTCGGACACCCACAACAAAATTTAGGCAGGAAGTACAGAGGTCAACAGCATAAAAAACGTAAATCATTCACCAGCGCAGCAGAAATTGAAAAGTAAAAATCATTGTAAAGGTAATATTTGATGAAATTAATTATTTTTCGTATTTCGTAATTGTATTTGAAGTGAGGCAAAAATAAGTAAATACAGTTAAAAGTTACATGTCCCAAATTGTAAACTTGTCTGAATGTAAGATTGGAGAATATAATATTAAAAAGGAAGACTTAGAAGAATTAGTAAAAAAGTTTGAAGGAGAAAAAGTAGTTGATCTAAAAATCAAAATTTATAATTTACCACACGTAAAATATTATACAGGTGAAATAATATTGGAGTCTTTTGTAATAGATATATCGGGTAGAATAGAGGAAATCAGTACTTTAAAAATATTGTAATTTCAGAATCTTCAGTAAATTATTTTTCGAACAGAATTTATAGTTCTGCTAAATCGAAAGAGAAATTTATGAACAGATTCTTTAATTGAATAAATTTGGAAAAACTGGATAAAAAGGAAAATCGTGAGGAAAAAAATTTGATAGAAAAATTAGAAAGAGAATCAATTGAAAATAAAAAATACACACCCGTTAGTAATAAAGAAAATAATTTGTTAGGTTTTTATAAAATAGAAGAAGAAATGGCATCCCCGAACGAAATTAAACCCATCCAAGCGCCACTCGGAAAAGTTTTCAATGGAAAATACTACTTAGATTGGCGTAGAATGATTATATCGGCCATCCGAGGTGCGGGATATTACGACATCTTTGGGGAACACGAATTTTTACAGCCATATATAAATAATATAGATGATTTAAATTTTCAACCAGACAAAAATATGATCAACTACTGTAAAATGTAAGATAACGCCAAAGCGTTTGTGTTAGAAAGAGTATCCAACGATATAACAAAACAGATACGAGACTGCAATACTGCAATTCTAATGCTTAAAAAATTAGATAATATTTATGGGACCAAAACTTCTGTTACAGCCAATATGGCAAAGGCAAAATGGTTAGAATTTAGGTTTCAGCCAGGTGGCAATATGAAAGGTTTTTTGAAAAAATGGGATGAACTCCTAACAGATGTGAGAGACAGTGGAAAAGAAGTTACAGAAGCCGAAGAATTAGAAAATTTACAATTGGCATTATGCTACGAGCAACAGATAGCTAAAATACAATACGAAAGCCTGCCTCCTAATGAAAAAAATTTGGATAATTTTAAAAGAATATTGAGAGAAGATTCAGACCAAAAGTATAGGGACCAAACCTTAAAGAAGTAAAATAATAATGGCAATAATCAAGCTAATAATACTTATAGGAATAATAATGGTAACGGAAATAATAATAGATATAATTATAGAGGAAGATTCAATAGTAATTATCGAGGTAGAAATAATTACAGAAACCAAAATAATAATTATAATAACTTTAGAAATGGAAATAGAAACGGTTTCAATAATAATGGTCAAAATAGCAATAATAATAATGGTAATTCATCAGAACAAAACCAAAATAATGGTAATACGAATAGTAATGGTAATGGTAACTATAGGGGAAATAATTACAGAGGAAACCCTAATTATAGAGGAAATAATTACAGAGGAAATGGTAGAAATAATAATAATAATAATCCTAAATGCTATAAGTGTGGGCAATTTGGACACATAGCCCAAAATTGTATGAACAATAATAATCAAGGAAACAATAGTAATGTAAGTACAAATAATAATAGTCAAGGAAATTACCCACCAAAAGCAAACGTAAATCCATCAAATAATAATAAAAAAGATAGTTCGGAGCAACAAGTAAAAATGTCCTGCATGGTAAAAAAATTTAATAATAATAGTGAGTGGTTGTTAAACGAATTGGCTAATAATAATAAACATAATAATGATGAAAATTACGAAGTATTAAAATATAGAGCAATTCTGGATGGAGCTGTGGAAGTACATTTAACTTCTGATCTTAATAAATTATCAGATATAAAAAAATTCGTAACACCAATTAAATTGCAATTCGCAGGAAGAAATACATTTTTATATGCCACACATACAGGGAGAATGGTGATCAAAGTCGAAAATTCCAATAAAATTCAATCATTAATAGAATTAAATGACGTCCATTATGTACCAGATCTGAATTTGGACATCATTTCAGCAATTAAAATAACAAATACGGGAATAATTAATATCGACCAACAAAAGGAAATTGCCAACATTTATTTTATTGAAACTGCGGAAATTGTAATAACTGCGAAAAAAGAAGAGGGAATATTCTACATATACTATAATGTAGAGAATAAAAAAATAAAAAATAATAATAATACTGAAAAAAACATAATATGTGCCCCCGTTACCCAAGATACGAATGATGAATGGGACGACTTTACAGTAGAATTAGAAATCATAGAAGAAGATAATACTGAATCATCTCAGGGGGGTGAAGAGAATGAAATACTCACAGAACCTAATAATAATAATGATAATAATAATAAATCCCAAATTAATAATAATAATACTAATAAAAAATTAATAATACATAGGAGACTAGGACATTTAAATGCTAGATATTTACAAAAATTAAAAAATTTAGCAATTGGAATACCCGAAAACATCAATTTTAGAGATGAAGATTTCGTAAACTGTCAAATATGTTGTATAGCCAATAATTCAAAATTGGGTCATACAGGGATAAGAACTAAACCCACTAGAAAACTCGAAATAGCTTCGTCTGACATTATGGGTCCATTTACGCCCTCGGTGGCCAATCAAAAATATATTCTAACATTCATAGACCATTTCTCGAAATATACATTTGTCATGCCTATAGCTAATAAAAGCCAAGTGACGAATGAATTTAAAAATATTATAGTATCTATGAAAAACAAATTTCCACAATACCCCATAGGGACTATTAGGTGTGATAATGCCAAAGAATATACGGATATTAAAATAATAAATTACTGTAATGAGGTTGGCATAACAATGGATTACGTGGTGCCATATTCTCCAGAGTTAAATGGTGTTGCCGAAAGGCAAAATCAAACTTTAATGAGGAGAGTACGGGCCATGTTAATTGATACCAACCTTGACATAAAATATTGGTCTTATGCTGTTGTTACGACAGCCTATTTAATTAACAGATCCCCCACTAAAGCTAATGAAGGATTTAAAACACCGTACGAGTTATTCTATGGAAAGAAACCGAATTTAAAAAATTTATAAGTTTTTGGCGCACTAGCTTATAGACACATACCCATAGAAGTTAGAAAACAGAATGCAACTAAAGCAAAATCTAAATCAAAAGAAAAAATAGACCCGAAATTGGCGCACAGGGCTGAGAAAAACATAGTGATGGGTTATACGAATACAGGGTATTGTCTTGGAGATCCATATAATACAAAGTCGTACATTTCATGTGATGTCAAAGTAGACGAAAGTCAAAACATAAAATCATTATTAACTAATAAAAAACCTCTAATAATAAAATCAGTAGATTATGAGTATGATTTGGGAATAGTGAACCCTGTAATCTTGAATGTAAACGTAAGGTACAATAAAACATACATAGAAGATAATGTCCCAAAATTTTTTTCTGAAATAGATACAAACCCCTTTAGGGAAGAATGGATAAAGGCAATAAATGACGAATTTAATTCCCTTGATGATTTGAAGGTATGGGAAATAGTAGACTATGATCGCCAAAAATTAATCGATACAAGATGGATTTTTACTATAAAGTTTGATGAATTCGGGAATCCAAAACCTAAAGCTAGACTTGTAGCACGTGGCTTTAAAGATCGAACGGAATATGGCATTGCTGAAACCCACGGACCTGTACCATCTATAGGCACCATAAGATTATTATTATCAATCGTCAATAAAGAAAAATTAATAATGGTACAATACGACGTAAAAACTGCCAACTTGAATTCACCTATTATAAAGCCAATTTTTGTTAAAAGACCTGAAGGCATAAATATTAATAGAAACCAAGTACTGGAATTAAAAAAGTCAATTTATGGTTTAAAAACTTCTAGCAAATCGTGGTACGACTTATTGGACATGAAAGTAAAAGAAATGGGATTTGAAAAAACCAAAAGTGATAGATGCTTATATATTATGAAAAACAAAAATGAAAAAACATATTTTTTGAGTTATGTAGACGACATATTAATAGCATCAAACTCACAATCTGCCATTACGAAAATAAACGAAGAACTTCAAAAAGATTTTACAATCACAATTACGAATAATCCAAGATTTCTTGTAGGTTTAGAAATAGTCAGAGATGTAGAAAATAACACCATAACAATTTCACAGTATAAACATATAGAAAAAATGATCAAAAAATTCGGAATCTCTGAACTCAAAAACACGAATACACCAATGGAGACGGGACTAAAAATTGATAAAATACAAAATGGCAGAGATGATACAGAGTATAGATCGATGATAGGGGGACTACTTTATTTAGCGAGACTTACCAGACCGGACATATTATTCCCAGTGAATTTCTTCTCCCATTTTCAGAACAACTCAAATGACACCTTAAAAAATTATGTAAAAAGGATATTCAAATACGTCAATACAACTAAAAATTATAATCTAAAATATACTTCAAAAGGTGATGGAATACAGGCGTACATTGATGCATCTTACGCACCCCAAGTTGACGATAAAAATATAGAATTACAGAATCTCGATAAAGGGAAATCAATAACTGGATTTATGTTATTCGCCTATGGAGACTTAGTGGAGTGGAATTGTTGTAAACAAACGATTCACGCTTCATCGAGTACCGCGGCTGAAATAATTGCGGTTTTTGACACCCTTGATACGATTAAAGTAATGCAGCACATGAATTTTGAGATTTTTGGGGAAAAACTAATGGTAGATATTATGGAGGATAATATTTTGACGCAAAAAATATGTTCCGGGGGAAGTCAAAGAAAGTCGAGAGCCCTGATAATCAAATGCTACTCGATTTTGGAAGCCTATGAAGAAAAAATAATATTTTTTAGAACAGTCACCTCCGAAAATCAATTGGCAGATATATTAACAAAATTGTTAGATCGATCAAAATTCGAGAATATAATTGTGAAAATACTAAACGAAACCAACATATACACATAATATAATAATTAGTTCATGTTAAAGTCAGAATATGTCCAAAAATTTTCCCATTTCAAAATGCAAGTTATTCAATGTTCAAAATATAAGTCGTAACACGAAAATATTTGCTGAAAAATTGGCCTTCAATTATTGTGAAAAAGAATACCTAATAATACCATTTACTAGAAAATACATGCTTAAGATAAATCGAAGGTTTCTCGAATATTATGACAAAGAAAAAATTACGAAAATCGAGCAAGTAAAAACCCTACAAATCATATAATAAAAACCCTATACACTTTCCAACAAGCGTGAGAAAAATACACGAAATATTCCCTCACGAATGTATGAAAGGAAACTGTCCAACAATAAATACAATAAGAGATTAAAACCTATTACATGACCGCAAATTAAGATAAACCGAAAAACGTTGCCTTATCTCAGAACATATTAGACGCCACTTCAAATACAATACAACGTACGAAAGATAGTATACGATGCAACAAATATTATTCTGCAATCTTTTTCATGTTTATTTTTAAGATAAAATACGTAACGTACGCTCGAATTCATTGAACTCACAAATTGAAAAACCTTTTGTCATATTTTTTTTTCTATCGTCTTCTTTTATTTTTATTCATTCGTATATATGTTCGTGAATATTTTTTTTTCTTTTTGAATTTTTTCTTTCTCGACTCGAATTATACGAGCGGAAATTCAAATGTTAGTCGAAATATTTTAATAATTATGCATGTTACCAATTTTTTTTTAAATTTTTATTTTTTTATTTTTTTTATTACATACATATACCATATAATATTTATAGACACGATGGTGTTCATTATTGCATGCATGTTACCATATTTATATACATATTTATTTATTTTAATTAATTTTTGTTTACCATTTTCTTATTTTTTCGAAGCACAGCGCAATAAAATTTTTTTTTAAACCCAAGTTACCAAAAATAATAAACATACAATTCTAATATTTTTTATCTCGTAAATTTTTATTATGCATATATTTTTTCTGTACTTGTAATTTTTTGTGTATTTAATATTTTTTTTTAGGAATAATGATTAATTTATTTTCAGGAAACATAATGATGAAGAAATTATTCGGTAAAATTTCAGGGGGGTGTTGATACGAAATCCCACCCCATCTCATTCTTCATCATCATCATCACTGTCACACTATATATATATATGTCATATTTACAGTCTGGTCACGAAGTATTTCCCCTACTACTTTCGATCGCATATCGCTGTTGCTTCGCCATTTACTTTTTCGTTTGTGAAATATATTTTAGTTGCGAAATAAACGTCTTAAAAGTCAAAAGTCTCAAGTTCTTTCGATCCTCGTTCTGCATACCTCACATCAACAACAATAGTCTCTCTCGTCTCTACTAGTACGGCATCTCCATTCTTCGTGACGTACTACTTATATATTCTGTGAGGTCATGTACTTATGTCTGTGTGTATTATCCGAGCTCACGTTACATAGAGTTCACTTTTTGTCTATTCTTTGAATGGGGAACATTCTAAATATAATTATTAATGATAGTATTCTGTTTTATTTAACTCTCTATAAAATAATGCACTTTATCAGTGTTTCCAAATTATTTCCTATTAAAGAATTTTTTTTGTTCCAAAATAATATCGAGCATCAGCAAAATTTTGTTACTAAAACGCTAAAATTACGGTTTTTCAAAAAATAATTATGAATTAAAGGAGAAAATTAAATTATGTCCTGGAAAGTGGAGCTTTAAAAGAATATTTCGTTTTGTAGTCTCCAAATTATGATGATGTAAATGTAACATTTTGAAGTGTAAAAGTACTTACACTGACTACCTGGTCATAACAAAAATGGCTTCAATTATTTTTTTTTGTTGTAATTGAAAACTGAATGTATTGTTTTTATCATGATATAGGTGCGAAATTATTTTCTTTTACGTGGATTTGATAATTCCTCAGGCTACTTAAATTTTTACGATGGTATCTTTAGTAAATATTCTTCGGAGGAGATTCTTGACCGAATAATCTGTGAAAGAATTTACTTGCTGGAATTTTAAGCCATTACTAAGGTAGCGTTATCGTGTTTCAAATTCTGATTGACTGTGTGATAATTCAACGAAGTGCTGCAAGTTTTCTTATGTCAACCTCTTGTTGGCAGGCTATGAATCAACCACGGATACCTAAGAGGTAAGTTTGCAGTTTCAGCGTTTTGTGTAAGCTTGAAGTTACACAGAACTTATGAAAGTTGATTTTTGATGTTCCGTAATGTCTTTTTTACGAATTTCTGTGGCATGCATTATGTATTTTGTAAGAGTTTCTAAGTTTGTAATTAATAACTTTTGTGTGCTCGTAGATTATAATCCAGATATCATTTAATGACGCTCGAAATGTACGAATTGATCATTTTATCAAGAGTCTGGAGTCGATGTCATTGGACTTCCCTGAATGGCTAACCTACGTCTATCATGATAGTAACGTGAACGATCCAGAAACGATTTACATCACTCGTGAACCGACTTTCGCTGATTTTTCCATAAGTGAATCGTCAACGAAGTCGTTCTGTAGTCAATCCTGAACAGGTGCTTAGTATTGTTGATTCTAAAAGCGAAAACATTTGAACGGGTCAAGTACCTCTATTTTTCGAGTTGGTTTTTTTGAATATTCCCAATTTTATTTGAGTGCGTAGTGAAAATATTTCTTCATTTATTTTAAATTAAACTCAGAATTCACATCTTGGCTTAGCTCGAAATATTTGTAGAATTTGAATCTTATCAGTTGCGTATATGGGCAAAGAAAACATTTTAAAATAAATCTGCAGGTCCAATTACTTGTTGGGCTTTTAATATATTTCAGTGATGTCTGCGATATAGTTGTGGAGTAGAAGTTATTTTTCTCTAAAATATTTTTTTATTATTATTACACACATATATCGTAAAATGACTTCTATAATCGAATTTACATTCCAGTTTTTAGGTTTTTCAGAACTTCTTCCGAAATTAGCAAATTTTGATAATAGTGGGAGTAGTAAACATAAAAAAAAGTTTTTTATTTATTACGCATCAAGTTGATGGTTCTTCATTTTTAATTTTTTATGAAATGGAAAGTTGTTGAATATATCGAAATCTAGATGACCGATATTGCCTACGAGAGTTTATTTTCTCCTTTTATAAAGCTTACTAACAATTCATGAAAGTGCACATCATGTGTTTTTATGTTGCGAAAACCGTGGCTTTTTTTTTTTATCAACTCGAAAGAAATTTTGTCGCTTAATCGATTGTAGAAATTCAGTTTCCATGAAAGACTTTTCAGTCTCTTATTTGACTATTAGATTATCTTTCATTCTTCTTGGTGCTGATCCTAACTTGACACGTGCTGCGAAAAAATCTATTTTGTTTCATTTGTATTAAAGTTTTGAATTCAGTCCTAATCACATATGTCTTTTGTAGGTGGTAAGATGTTATGGTCGAAATTTAAATAAAATTGGGTCCATAAAACATAATTTCCTTCAATTTTCGGGCTCGATAGAAGAGGAAAGTGAAATTAATTAGTATTAAAATAAAATTATTAAAGTTTATCACTTGATATTAGCCCTTATTTATGTTGTATGTATCTATTACAAGTATTTTTAATGATAGTTTGGGTGTTTTCTTTATAAAATTGTGTTATTGCAATATTACTGGCCCCAATTTCAATGATAGCAGATTTTGCGTCGCTAGAATTTCTGCTTTTCATTATCATTAATTCTTTGACGTTGTAGTTCTGATTGTTTTTCGTTTATTCGTTACAGGTGCATCATAACCGAACAAAATAACTACCAAAGTCGCTCGTTTGTCCGACGCAGTGACGCTCCTCAAGTAGTATTCAAAATGTTCGACCCAAGTTTGCAGGCTGCCCAGCAGCCACCGCAAAGTCAAACTGTTTACGCGCACGTCGAGAAAAAGAACTGCGATACCAAAAATCCGGCTGCCGAATTTCCATTCTGTTATAATATGAACATGTTGCAAAAGGTTCAAGAGCAGCAAGAACAACAGCAGCAGCAACAGTCGTCAAATAGCAATGCTAACGTACCTCCCGACGATAAGTCTTGTTATAGATTCGACGCAACCCAACCTTTCGCTTATACGAACTACGCCGCCATGGCGGCTTTAAATCACCTAACTGTGCATAAGTGTGATGTTTGCGGTGTCGTTTTCAATAATGTGGTCGCGCTCAACCAGCACAAACGTATACACTTGAACATTTCGCAGACGACTGAACGAACATACTCGTGCGACGCTTGTGGCATTTTTTTTAATAACGCTTCGGAGCTGAAATCACATAAGCTGTCCGTGCACAAAACGCCTAAATGCTGCAACATATGCGGCGCAGAGCGTGGCTGCGAGCATAGCAAAACGCCAACGAAAAAGTCGAAATACATACGGTGCGAGAACAACGTGAACGCGAATACAGTGCTAACGGCAGCAGCTGCAGCAAATTTTGCGGCGGCCGCCGCCGCCAACAATCAGCAGCCGAGCATCGAAGCGGCCTCCATGCCGGACGAAAACGGTCAAGTTACTAAAGAGCTACAGCATCATCATCCCGTGAAGAGGAGAGGTCTGGCGACGATGGCCAAGTGTAATCAGTGTAACGGTGCCGGCGTCATATTTGTCGGCGTAGCCAGGCACATGGACAAGCCGTTCCAGTGTAACATTTGCGATGGCCGCTTCTCCAGGTATTCGTCGCTGTGGAGCCACAAACGGTTGCACACCGGTGATAAGCCGTTCAAGTGCGAAACGTGTGGCTTCTCGTTCGCGAAAGCCGCCTACCTTAAGAACCATTTGCGTGTTCACACCGGCGAGAAGCCGTACAAGTGCGACGTATGCGGCCAACAGTTTTCGCAATCGCCGCACCTCAAGAATCACGAACGCATTCACAGCGGAGAACGGCCGTACCAGTGTGAGGTGTGCGAGAAGACGTTCGCGCGCCATTCGACGCTGTGGAACCACCGGCGCATCCATACCGGCGAGAAACCCTACCGTTGTGATATATGCGGCTCCGCCTTTAACCAGGCTACCCACTTGAAGAATCACAATAAAGTGCACACCGGCGAGAAGCCACATCGTTGCGACATATGCGAGGTTGCGTTCAGCGACCGCTTCGCCCTCAAACGTCACCGAAACATACACGAAAAGTACGGCCGCACAGTTCCTAACCAGCAGCAGCAGCAACAGCAACAACAGCAGCAGCAGCAACAACCGCCTAACCAGCAGCAACCACCTCCTCCGCCGCCGCCGCAGCAACAGCATCCGGCTCAAACGCAGACCTCTATAGAGGAGGTGTACAAGTATGATGTTAGTGGGCCAATCGCATTTCCGGGTTGTTCGAGACCGCAAGACCAGAAATAATAATGTGCATTCAGAGGACGACCACCATCGCTACCGTTTGATCATCATCCCCGTTAATCGTGCATGTAGCATGTGATAGCATTCTGTGTCTGTTGTTGTTTTGTTGTTGTTTTTTGTATTATGGATGAGATATCGCTGGCTCTCGAATAACGCACTCCTTGATTCGAAGATACTCGTTAGTGTGGCGACGCTGAGCTTGGAGGATCCAAAGAGGTGTTTGCAGTTCGATACGCGCAGCCAGAATGTAGCCAGAACTTCCATAGTGGAAGGTTTTACCATAAATTTTATAAACCCCCTTTTTTTTAAGCTGGTTTTATCGTTTTACTCTTCGTGATGTGGTCTTAAATCAGGTATCCGCACCAGGTGCCTCTCGTAAATCGACAGTAGGGAATTGGATTTTCTGACAATTTTTGGAAATGCAATCACGAATCTATTTTTAATAACGAATAAATTCAGGTATTTGCAACTTCTCTCCGCTTCCTATATTTCGTTACTCCGGGTTATAGGCGAAAGTTTTTAAAAATTTGAATTTATATATCCCAATTAAAAAATTGAATGTACTCTTGTTGAGCACCTTGGGAATGAGTAACTATTAATGAAAAACCATCTGTTGTTCGAACGTGTTTCTTATTATCATTTTCTTTTTTCATTTAAATGAATTATTTGTTTAACACAATGTTCCTATGGGTAGTCATGAACAGAATTTTTAATTTTGGAATTCTACGACTGTAACACTTCATGGTCTCTCATATTTAAATTACTGAAGAAGTGGGAATTTGTGGAGAATTTCAGACTTAAAAATAGAATTTTTTACCCGCTTTTTTGCTCGCAATGCGGTTGGAACTGGAAAGGGATAAAAACGTAAATTTTACCCGAGTATAATTATTAATTACGATGTCAAGTTATTTTCGAATTTTTGGAGGAAAAATTATGCATGGAGTTGTTTCAGTAATATCTATTTTTTTTCTTGAAATAGTGAAAAGAATACATGTACTATCTTACTTGTTTTGAAAATTTATCTACTTCAAGGAGACATTTTGCTAGCTTGCAGGTTTTGGCTCTGTTGTTTCAAAGTTTTGCATCCTACAGTTTTACCTATATTGGTTTTCCAAAGGCCAGCATTTTTTTTTTTTTTTATTCGTAACAATCACAGTATCACTTGTAATCGCAGAATAAAAGTCTCGATTGTGTGCTGTTTTTGAACTGTTTTTGGTACATGTAATATTTCTTTGACTCGTATAAAATATGAAAATTGATGCTTTTACTGAATTTTCCTAAAATATTCGCACCTTTTTTTGTCTTCATTTAAAGGAGCCGAAATAGTGGCAAGAAGTTGTTTATATTTTGTCGTATATTTTTTTATGCATAACAAACAATAATTCGAAAAACTGGTTTCAGCTTTCAAAACATTTTAGGTAAAAAATTGTGAAAATCGTATTTTTTCCATGTCCAGAACTCCGGAGTTGATTTTATATTTTTTTCGAGAGCAAAATAAATCGTAGAAAGAAAGAAAACTACCTTCCATTGAAGCATTTGAGATTCTTTGAAGGTAATTTGTAATTATTCGAACGTAGTTATGTGAAATATTCCAAGTTGGCGATGAATTTGGCTCTTTGTAGCGAGGATATTGAATTAGATTTAATTTACAACTGTATTATCTGAAGGCAAGCTTATGAAAAATCTGTATAGATAATTTGTACATTATTTAAAATTATCTATGAAAAATGAAATCTTTTGTAAAAAATCATTGCAGATTCTTCAGAATTTATGCAAATTTTGTACATTTATTCACAGCTACCAATGTTGAAAATTCCCGAAAAAATTGTTTTATTTCATTTTGGTAAAAGGTACTTTTTTCGTTTTTTTAACTTGAAAAAAAAAAAAAAAGATTAAAGATTGCTGTCTTGAAGATAGTATTTCGCTGATTATACAAAATATAAAATTTTCTCTATGCTCCGCGTAAATAAATTTGTCCTCACTAATGTGGAGGAAACAAAATTTAAAATCTATTAAATGAAAATTTCTTGATGCAACCAAGAAAAAACTTTTCGGATAGTCAGAGATCTAAATGTTTTGTTATTCGATTGTGGAAGTTCGACTAATCAGGATTTATATGTAACAGATTCTTTGAATGACTTTTCAAATTTGTATTTTTTCTTTAATACCCTTGAGAAGTGTTTCCTTGAGGTTGCGATACAACGTGTGTCTTAATTCCGATTGAGTAAACAAAGCGAATGAGAATTTTTGCTTTCACCATTTCTTTGAGTGCTAACCTTTGTCTAATAAACATAATTATACATGAACAAAAATAATTGATTTTTTAGTTTTTCTTTATTCGAGAGTTGGGGCCCGTTTGACCCCCATCCTATCCCTCACCCCTTTGAGAGGTCTTGGTGCGCGGTTTCCTTTATACGTGTTACAGTTAAATGTAATATTGAATTTACTATGTGTAAATATGTGTAATTTTTGTTAATTTGTTTTTTTTTTCGATGCAATATTTTTTTGTGTTTTGTGTTTATTTACTCAACTTTTCCGTCTCTTTTTTTTTCTTTTTCTATTGATATTCTTATATACATATATAATATAAATAGTATAACTGCCAGATGATGTAAATTTTCTATATTTATACATTGAATGCCATTTATATGGTTCAGTTTTAGAGAAATAAGATAAAAATTAATTTGCTACCCCCGTATTTATTAACAAAAAGTTGTCTTACGAAAGAATTTGATTATTTGTTGGGTGATTTATCAATTTGGATAAATTTTTAATAACGAAAAGACACGACGAAATGTTTACGCTAGTACTATGTGACTTCTATAACGCTGTGCTGCACTTCCAAACATCTAATAATTATAAGTTGCAATCATGGTGGGAATCTAATGAAGAACATTCTGCCCGAGAAAATATCTGTTAGTGGACTATACTTGATATTTTGAGGTGTGGTGTGACATTTCAGAATAATAACTAGGCTTGGATCTTGTAAGCATCAACATTTTAAGCGTAGTGAATACCGTCCTTCGATTAAACTTAATGACTGAAGATATCGTCCACTTGAGATATGTTTCCAAGGTGGGGTTTTTTAATTTAGGACCAATAGTAATGAGTCAGTTGTGAATACGTACTTCCCTAATCACGAGTCAGGTACCGTAAGAAATGTTTCGATAATAGTATAATAGTTCTAGAGTTGGATTATTCTGAAAATTACATCGAGTCAAATAAATAATACTAAATGACAAAACGTAAATCTTTGAACCATCAGGTAGATAAATTAACTTATTTGTACGACAGGTCAATCTTGTGCAGAGACCAAGTTCAATGGTTTTGAGTCTATTATTATTATATATTACATAACTAATGACTGGTTAAATACTACATTTACTTGGGAGAACTAGCGACACAAAATTCATCAATCTTAA
This sequence comes from Ericerus pela, assembly GCA_011428145.1. NCBI lineage: Eukaryota > Metazoa > Arthropoda > Insecta > Hemiptera > Coccidae > Ericerus > Ericerus pela. The sequence goes on from WOFM01000528.1 coordinate 2,943,175, forward strand.
GAAAACCAGTTTATCATTTACGATCAATGAGAGATAAACTATTATGGTCAAATTACGTTAACTTTTTTCTTTGTTGCACCGGTACAGAGCTGAAGCATTTTTAGGAACAGAAGGGGAAGGATAGCATGCTTGAAAAATATACCTAGCTGAACTATAATTGTGCTTCCAAGTAACTTTTAAGTTTTGATTAAAAATTTCCGACTTTTAAATCTCGGCGTTCTTCCCTGACCTCAGCATAATTTAACTGTTTTGCTTACTTAGTACACAATAACGTAATGAATTTTCAGCGTGGAAACACGGAAATGCACCGGCCTCACTTGTACTATAGCTGCGTTCTGAAGCAGATGAAAAAAGGTACGGATGAAAAAAATATTTAATTAGATGACAATTATTATTTTCCCACCAAATTTTCATTGATAATTTCGCCGCTCAAAGACTAGTACCCCTTGCTCTCCTTCTTCGTTGCACCACTGTGCAGTAAACATGGTGGCCAGTTTAAATATGAAAAAAAGTAGGCTAAAAATGATCTTGAATCGGGCTTCCAAGCGATTCTTATTATTGGGGTAAAAGGAAAATAAAAAATGAAAACTATGTGAAAAATTCAGGTTGCGTGGTATTACATACATATATTTAATTATTAAAATTATGAGTTGAAAAACTGTACAAAAGTCAAGACAAAAGTTCGGGTTATATGGAAATCTTCCATTATCGGCGACAAACGATAGATTCAACGATAAATGATAATTCTAATAAATCATTAGCGCTACACTCAAAATCGGATATCGTAATGCTCTCTTCATTGAATTCATAATTCCGATTCGGATTTTCCTCTATTGGCTCTAAGCTCAAGTTATTCATGGCATCCGCTAATGGATCAATATTTTCTTTTGGAGCACCTTTTTGTTTCTTGCCTGTTCATAAAGAAAATAATAAGATAGTAAAATAGTATCAGTGAGAAGTATAAGACAGTCAATTTTTATTATACCTCTTTTGCTTTTGCTCTTCTTTTTATCTTCAAAATCAGCAATAACATGCTCATATTTCTTTCTTAAATATGATACAGGTTCCACGGTTGTTTGATCGAAATCTTTCCACTTAACTTCGTAGGACAAAATGCTTCGAAGATTTCTTTTCTTTACAATATAATCCAACTGTAACGTACTACCACATTTATCGTGCAATAAATGCCAACGAGATAAAAGGGGAAGAAACTTCTCTATGGCGTAATCTGCGTTCCAACCAAATTTTCGTTCCACCAGTAACTAAAATAAGAACGGAACTTTTAGTAACATAAAATACAACAAACCGCAAAAAACTGTATAAATAGAAATTACCACAAATTCTCTTAAATTAGGCTGCTTCCAAGAGTAAACGACACATGAAACGTCATAGGTTTGACAAAAAAATTCATTTTGAATATCGTAGAAAGGAAATGAAGGGTTGAGTATTGCTTTCTGCCGTAATATTTTTTCCAACTTGGACAAACTTGAACGAACATTTTCGTCAGAAAAATAGGGAAAGATATGAAAATATTTTCGATAGAAAAAGATTAAACACTTACGAATGATCTTCTGGACCTTCACGCCATTTTCGTAATCTAAAATGAACAAATTACAAAGTTGATATTCAATCTTTCAAAAAAACAAGGGGAAAAATCCTTATAAAAACAATACCTGCTTAGGACGTCGGCATCTGAAACAGAAGCTAGGAATTTAAGAGCAGACTCTCTTCCTACTCCTTCCACTCCTTTTTCATTATAATCACAACCACACAGCAAAGAGAGGGCAACAAGTTTGTTTCTTCCCAATGAAAGTTTTTTTTCTATGGACGACATATTGTATTCTTCGAACGACCCACCGCTAGAGCTAATGTTAAAATTGCGATATACAGTTCGAGCGCCATAAAGAAAACAGTCACTGTCTTTGGTGATGACACCTCTCACAATCTACAAAAAAAACGGAAAAAAATGAAGAGATGCATATGAATTTACTTTAATTACAGTGATTACTGGCACTCGAGTTTCTAAGCAGAGCTCTACATAATGTATGAACTTAACAAACGAATACTTGAGAGCACCTCAGACCTCAAAGAATAATTTCGGCATATTTAGCAATAAAAGATTAAAATAGTTCAGTACGTTTAAATACGGGTCTGATTATCACTAATAAAGATGAATTTTACGAACTCCATAGTAATCCAATAAAGCACAAACGGCTTCTGCTTCGCCATCACTATGAATGCAACTAAGGCCCATAGATTTGAGAAGTTCTTCGCACTGCAAAAAAAAAGCGTCGTTACATCGAAAACAGAGTAATGATAGTGCAAAAAACGAATAGAAACACGGACGAACCTGTTTCTGCAAAGTAAGCAATCGTGTTCGTCTTCCATGTTCAACATAGTTATCTAGTTTATTGGGCTTCACTTTGCATTGATTATCTCGTCGTTGTTTCATGGCTTTATATTTTAGTTCTGGAGCCTTTCCCTCTAAAACGAATATAGGTTTAATGCCGAGCAAGAGCAAATATGACGTGCGAAAAAATAGATTCCTATGATGAAATAAATAGATATTAATTAACCAAAAACTGCGCTTCAATAAATAAATACTTATTTAATCGCTTACCTCAAGTATAAGTTATTAGCATTCGTGTCTATTTGTTGATTTTCGCAAATCCAAACGCTAAGGTCGATAGCTACGGTTTCATTTTGTAACGTCCAAAGTGATTTCTTTTCGGAGATAGGTGACAGTATCAACCATAAATCTTTCACACCCATGGTTTAAAATTTTTAAATCCTGGCAGAGAAGCGTAAAAATGATGGGAGAATTCGATCAGTTCAATAAAATAGGCACCTTAAGTCACTATAAAAAACGACACAATCCAGAAACATAATCTCAAATAATTTGATATAGAAATTCGAACGTCTTAGATTTTTAAAATACGAATAGACTGGCCAAGCGGCCAGCAACCAGCCTCAGCTTACTCACAGTCAACACTCCTCTCGGTTTTGAATTTTCATTTTTTTAAATTATAAAATGTGGACTTGTCACTCATAGGAAAAAACGGCAATCGAAATCCGGAAAGTCCGAAGACGGCGTTGACCGCAGCCTGCTGTGACGTCAATGGCAAAAATGGACAATACCGACAATTCCAATTTCCAACTTCAAAAGTTCAAATTCAAAACCAAAAGTCAAACCGTAGGGTAAACTTGTTAAGCGGTCTAGCCTAGTTTAGCTCGAGTGAGTTTTGAGTTTTCGTTTGGACTTTCAACTTTTGAAGGTTTTTGCCTTTCAGTTTCAAATATTTTGAATTTGAATTTGTCAATTCGAAATTGATTAATTCGTTTTAACTTCTGATTTTTCTATTTTTGAATTGCTCGGCGCCAATTGTCAAGAACCGTTTCATAATTATAAATTAATTTCAAATTTTAGATTTCATTCCAAATTCATTTGACACTTGACCGTTGACAAACTCGACACTCACAAAGAGTCGAACTCAGTGTAGCTTTTTGTAGAGTTGTAGATTGTAGATTATGAAGATTTTTGAAAGGGAAACGAAATAAAAAAATAAAAAAACGGAAAAATAAAGGTACAAGTACGAGAACGAAAAGTTGAAAAAAAAAAGAAAAAATTAAAAAAGATTCCTTACCATGGATAAATAAATGTAATATTAATATACTTCTTTCTACTTTGTGGAAAAATTTGATTTCAATGTTACCTTTTATAAATTTCAAATGTTTCATCTACTAAATAAGAAATAGAAAAATTATTTTATTTGGAATTTTTCTGATTATTCCTTTTCATTTATGAATAAAATAAAATTATTTGATCTAGTATTATATACTCAAATGAAAAATATTACGGAGATGGTTATTGAATTATTGAAATCCTTTTCTTAATTAAAATCAGAATCACTATTTGTATCCACTTAAGTGGTAACATTACTAGAATTTTGGTACTGCACAAGTGTATTACCTTGCAATCGAAACTTGAACGATAATCGTAGGAAACTTCATTGTTTTGTTTGCAAATTATTATGCTTTTCTATTTCTATTTAAATCATGGCCCGCAGAGCAGACTATGAAACCGGGTGCGTACTTTTTTAATTATTTGTAATAATACTAGTTAAATATATCTGTTTTATTGCTAATTTGTCTCAGCATCACTAAATTTGGTCCATTAATCATTGTTCGGCCTCCCCATTCGATATTGTCACAGCACGTTTTTTTCCTTGTGAAAACTAGATGATGCTGAAAGTTTCTATGATCACATTTTGCGTTTTTTTATTATAGACAAGGAAGTGGTAGGCCCCAGAAACCTCCTCCTGATGAACCTCCATTCACGGCGTATGTCGGAAACTTACCCATGAGAATAACACAAGGCGATATCGAGAGAATATTTAAAGATTTTCGTGTTAGTTCTTGGTTATTACTGTACTTTGACTCATTTGATAATTTTGAGTTATGGAATTGTGTTTCTTTTTCCATAGATTAAGAACGTGAGATTGGTTCATGATCGAGATACTGATAAATTTAAAGGTTATTGCTATGTCGAATTTGATTCCAAAAATGATCTCATTCGAGTTCTTGAAATGGATGGAATATTGTTTCTGGAAGAACAAATGATAAGAATTGATGTTGCCGAAGGTAAAAGGAACGAAAAATCTGGATTTGATCGAATGCGTAATAGAGGAGGAAGTAAGTATCATCTTTCTGAACATAGTCTTTATTGATCTTACTCGGAAAAACTTACCATTTGCGTGCGTGATGCAGATGCCGGATTTAATAATCGTGGTAATAATAACGCTGAAAATCGGACTGGAGGTGGGGATCGACGAAATTACACCCAATATAATCAATCCCGTGGTGGACTAGGAGGTAGAATGAAGAATTAGAAATATAGCCGAAGTTTTACTAGTTGATTACCAATACTTGTATTATTTAGGTACTTTTCATCAGAATGATCGAGGTTACCAGAGTGGGCGCGATGGAAACAATCCTATGCGTAGTAATAATAACTTTGCCGATTCGAGAAATTCAAATCGAGGAACGTTTGGCCAGTTTTCTAATGATCGTAGAAATATGAACAGCGGCAATGGCAGCGGCGGAAATATGAGTGGTGGAAGTACGAGTGGTGGTTACAACAATGGTAATCGTATGCCACCCTTTTTTGCCCAAAAATCACAAAGGCAGGACCGAAACAGACCACCATCGAATGTTGACGACTTTCCCGAAGTTACAAGTTCTTCAGGTATGTTACCTCAAGAAAAAAAGTCTCCTTAGTGGTAAATTTGTAAATTTTTATTCCAATTTGTGTGTTTTGTAGCTGCTGGGAGACCAAAATTGGTATTAGCGCCCAGATCGACTCCAGATCCTCTGAATCAGTTGGCTGATACGGTTCAGAATTCTTTAATCTTCGGAGGTGCTAAGCCTCGTGACGAGGCTAAATTTGTTAAGAAAGATCCACCTGCCGAATGATCCAGGACGAAGAACTTACATTGTATATAATAATGTTTGATGTAAGGTAAGTTATTCCTATCCCTATTAATGGTCCTTAATTTAAGGAAATTGTTGGTTTCCCTCCCTAAAAAAATATTGACGCATGTACATTACCTTTCGGTTTTATATTCTACATTTTTCTGCGTGTGCTTTTTAACGATAGTTTTACTTAACCTCAGAATCTTTAGTTTGTATTTACCGTTTAAGAGCCAGCTAATTATTAATTAGCTTTTTGTTTTCTACCGTCTTCTCTTGAAATAATTTCTTAGGTGTAACTTACATTTGCATTTGTCATTATGCGACGAATTTCATATTTATGTATTTTCCCTCATTTTATTCAATTCGTCAATTACATGTATTTGAAATCCGCGTTAACATTTTTTTTAATTTTTTTCTTTTTTCCTTCATTGTGAGTGAAAACATTCTCGTGCTATTTTCAGTTTAAAAAAAGGTATACTTTTTCTTTTGAAACGGCTCTTAAATTGTTATCGAATCTGTTATTTTTGCGTTTTTTCTTCTGTACTAATACTCATGTATTATAAATAAATCTATTACATTGATGGGCCAACTTGGATACTCGATATTTTTTCTGCTTCTCATTTAACTGTTGTTAGATCCAGTGCTTTATGAGAGAGGTAGTCACTAAAAGTTATCCCAAATACTCGCTGATAGGTGAAAATACTTAAAGTTGACAAAAGACCCAGTTAATTAAAAATTTACTCAGTTTTAAAGCTCATTAGTTCTGAATTTGTTATTAATCTGCAATCTTGATTGAAATAAAATGCATATTGTATAGTGATGAGACAAATTTATTGAAATAACGCGAGAACACGATAATGTTGAAGAAAGTATGCGAGTATTTGAGCTAAAATTCTAATTCTCGTTTGCTGTTCTGATGTTTACTTTACGTTTGTAATTGCAGGCGTGGCTTCCAAATTTACACGAATACGCCATCAAACCTAGGGGAAACACTTCGTTCCTACCAAAACAATAAAAATGAAAATACGTTCAAATGATTAAATAACAAAATTTTACTAAAATTCCTTTTTTCTCTCGCAAGTTGTGGAAAGAATTTAATTTAGTTGATTAAATGCCAAAAATTTACTCTAATAGTCTCATTGATTGGTTGCAGAGCAATGTTGGCAAAAGTCAGTTAAATGTAGTCCTGATATGAATGAAAACTTATTAAAGAGACATTAAAAAGTACACCATACTTCATTCTTTTTTCATAATATTTACTTTTGGTTCAGTCAGTATCGACTTGTACAATATTTAAACATTATTAGTGGATTGTGGAATAAGTTTGTTTTTATCTTGTCATAGGTTGCGCAATCATTAACAAATTTCAAACTGGTCATGTTATAGTATATTATGAAAATTGTCTTTGAAGTAATTCGTTTAATACTGAGAAATCCTTTTCTGGAGTGTTTGTAAAAACTGATTTTGATCTTATCTCCCTCTTTTACCTATGAATTAATGAAAGCAAAAGTTGGTTTTGTGCTTGTTTTTAGCATATTAGTTCTATCATCTCCTACCAACACTTCTCGGCATTATTATACAAGATGTCGAGTGAGACCAAATTCGTTTAATATTTAAAAATTTTGTTATACTCATAAAAAAAAAAAAAAAAAAAAAAAAGCGAGCTTCTCATTATTTTGGTATTACACCTAATTTTTCATAGTTAATTCTGAAGAACTTAAATTGACAATAAACGGCTATAAAGTGAAAGAAAGAGAAATATTTTTCCTTGAAGGGATTTAAAACATTTTTTTGGTTTACGAGTGAAGAGTTATTGGGAATAAGAATTGAGTCGACCCAACAGAATGTAGTACGAAAGTTTTAAGAAATCCAATTTTCTCGCAAAGCTCCCCCTTGTATTTGTCTGTATATCTCTGAAAACGTATTTTGTTTCTCAACTCGAGTAAAAAATTTTCATATTCCTTTAATAGTATATTCTTCTTAACGATTAACTAACTAACTTGATTTCTTTGTATCTATTTTCAGATTTGACCCCTTATTTCGAGTTTTATAGTTATAGTTAATTCAGGAACTTTCGGCGTCGACATTTTTTAATATTTCTAATTTCTGTTGAAAATTGCAATAAAAAATGAAACAATAAAAAAAAATTAAAAAATATATTAATTTAGTAAAAAGAAAAACTAATAAAAATTTGTTTAATATGAAGTTAATTTATTCTGGCGCTTTACTTCATTTGTAAAATATAGACGCGATCTAAAAAATGATGAATGATTTTAATGTTAAATGTTTAAACTTATTATAACATTAAATTTACTTTTTATACGTTTGTTAATAGAATGTATTTCGTAGTATTCATTGTTATTTTTTAGTTGTGTAAGTCGATTTCTGATTTTCTGATGAAACAATGTACGTTCGGGAATAGATACGTAATTTTATTATCAATTTTCTTCTTTGTTTTGACACATACGGTCTGTAAGGAATTTCATTTCAGCAGAGTGTTCTTACTTTCATCCACGAATGCAGTCAAATTCTACGTTGGTTCATGTTTGATGTACATAGAGATGTGTTAGAAGCAGAGGCCTCACAATCGTATGGTAGTAAGTTCAGAACTAATCTCGACCTAAAAATGGTGCTATTCGATGGCGTCTGGTGGTGTCTTTTCGTCTAATTAAAATTTTCTGTTAGGAGACCATTAGGCTGCCTCTCTCCCCTCATTAACTTCACGCTGGACTCTAAAATGTCGTTGATACTAAAAGCCATTAAAAAAAAAAAGTCCCTGTCTGATGTAAACATGTCTTTATATAATGGAGTGATATTCAAATTTACAAAATATCGTTAAAATGTTTGTTTCAAGGAATTTAACTTGTTTAAGTTCATATTAATCTAAAATGAATTCAGTTTTCTGTTTTGCAACTTTCTCTTTTTTAATTGAAACTTTGATTTGTTTTTTACACTTTGCAACATTTTTCCACCCAATATTCTATCTGTTGAATTCAAATTTATGATAATGACTTTACGTCTTTAATGCTTACCATCATCGCTAGTGCGCTTATTCGTGCTGGAATATGTTCAAATATTATTTTTCTTCACCACTGGTAACGTTCAATTCTTTTCTAAAGATTTTTTTTTCCTAATCTTGAAAATCAATCAACTTTAGATATAATTTCAATTATGTCCAGCCAGCTAAATTTAGCGGAAAATTCGACTGATTTTCGTCTTTTATTCGCACTAACGGAAATAAAATGTTGGATGTCTGTGCAACCTAACTTTTTCAAAATGGACGGTAAGTTAAATTTCTTATGAACATTATTTTTTAACTTTTTTTCCAAATAGGCTAATTTTCAAGACTTGGTCTATATCGAGTGAAAAATTATTTTTGTATATATACTCGTGTGCTAAAAAGTAAACGTTAAAATGGCTTGTGTGCTCTTTGTCTTTCTGTACATTTCAGTTATCTATCGTTTATGTTATTGATTCTGAAAATAAGGTGTGAAGATGAGAGATATAACAAAGTCGATACTTACCATGCTAACCCTTTTTATGCAATTTTCTTTATTATTCTTTACGAAGATTTTTTATTTATTTCAAATATTCTATCAGAGGGGATGGATTAATCGCTCAAATATGTTAGGTAGGCTACTTACACCATTGAAAAAGGAGAGAACAGAGGACGTCCCTTTTAAAGAGTGACATTATTCAATGACAAATCATCGAATTTTAAAAACAGGATACATAGATTTATTTTTCTGGAATGCTAAGAAAAAATGAGTATACCAAAAGAATAAAAAAAAAGTAAGAAGGTGGAGAAATATTTACGTGGATTCGTTCAAACAATTCTGTATTTTTTAGGAGAGAATCTTGGGAGCATCTTGGGATATATTTCTCCAGAGCCACGCATGAGCATTGACATGTTAGTCGTGAATTCGTGCTTAAATCCCAAGATTGCATTTTTTTTTTTTTTTTTAAATAAGTACAAAGTAAAAAAAAGGAAGAATAATTCTATAAATGTTGAATAGTTACATGAGATTCGAACCTCACACCCCAAACATGTGAATAAAGTTATCATCCGCCGAGCTACGGCTATAGTTGGCGAAAAATGAGATATTTATACTAAGTATTTACGTATTGCTACCCTGTATTTAAAGTTGAGAGATGAAATATGTCAATGCTCATGCGTGGCTCCGGAGAAATATACCCCAAGGTGCTTTCGTGATCCTCTCGTTATTTTCTACCGAGGTGCTTGCAAACGGGGTATTAAAATCGATCTCATAAAAGGGTAAGGAGTGGTTCATGAAAAAAGAAAATGATTGGTACCATTTTCCCATTTTGACCTAATTTGTTTTTTTGTTTATATGTATACAGGGTGTTGAAGAAATGGGCTTCAAAACTCCTGGTAGTGGTAGAGAAGGTTGAGTACGTAGTGTTATAGAGTAGTTGCATATTCAGTTGCAGCTTTGCTTTAAAATTCGTCTTCAAAGTGTTTTATTCAAATGCGTCATTCCAATATGTCATCGAAAACAAGTCGAGTAAAAACCATAATATTATGTATCGAAAATGATGGAAAGGATGCGTTTTTTCATATAAGCTTGGTAATAGTTTTTAGGTTATTTCGGTTGGAAGGAGAAATAATATCAACATTTGTGGAAGCTTCATCTGGGTATGCAATTACTTTAACACGTATATAATTTACTAACCTACTACCACAAGATGCACCCATCGCGAATATTCGCGACACCAGAATGCGTAGTTGCCAAACATTTATTTTTTTGGCTCCGTATTCAAATTCCCCGCGAAATTTAGTTCTCCTTCAAAATATCTTTAAAAGCTCAATTAAGCTCAAAGGAAACTTCAAATTGAAAAAATAAGCAGTTTTGCCATGTCTGCGGATCATGAACTTTCATTTGATGTGTATAAACATATACTTTTATTGCGTGGTTATCACAAAAGGGGTAACAAATTACTTTTAACGTAGCGATACCACCAGCCTATATCTATTCCTTACATGCAACGGATGGGGCATTTGTATTGCCGTGGCAAGTTGAAAGTTTCAATTACAACTTTAGACCAGTGGTTACTCAGCAGAGGATTATTTTGGAGACATAGTTCGAATCTGGAATTGGGCAATTAATTGATTTTTGAAATTTTTTCATCGTTGGTCAATAGAGTATTTTTTGGGGGGCGGGTATTTTACTATACTATATAATGATTAAAAAAAAAATGTCGAAATAAGTCAAGAAAGACTTTATGTTTTATTAAAAATTAAAAAAAAAATAAAAATACGCACAGCCCATTATTTTCCCTATTCATCGGTTACATGTAAGGAATATGTATATGCATACCACCAACAGTTTTGACGTCCATTCTACTCACACCCTGTATACCTATGTATGTACGTATCGTCAAAATATCGTGTTTTTCAGTTTTGATAAAACTACAGAACATAGGGCTAAAATTTTCGAGAAAAATAGTTCTCATATGCTCAGGTCTGAGAGAAATTTAGTGCTTATTGGTTCACTAGTTTTGGAAGAAATCGGATTCCTATCAAAAATTCATGGAAAAGTGATTTTTGAGGAAATGACGTAAGGGATCGGGCTAAAATTTTCGTGAAAGATTGTCCTTATTATATGGGTGTGCAAGTCTGATTGGAGTTTGGTGCCTATTATAGTTCAATAGTTTTTGAGAGAATTGAAAAAGAAAAAATTGTCTAATTTAAAAAGTGGTTTTTCCTGAATTTTGAGGAAACTACAAGAGGAATAGGGCTCTGAAATTTTCACGAAATTTAGTTCTTTGGTAAGACTTGGTCTGATAGTAGTTTGATGTCTGTTGATTCAATAGTTTCCGTGAAAAATGTAAAAATAAAAAAATTGATGGGGAAAAAAAAGTTGCCTGTGTTTCTTGAAACATGTATCTTTTCCCTATTTACGGCGTACGGGGTTATTTTACATATTTTACTTAAAACTATAACAATGAAATTTTGATAGATTCGTTTGTTTGATAGAAACGGATAACTATCCATAGTTTTTTGCAATTTTTGTTTCAGGCATATGAAGTTCAGGATTGTTTGTTGAATTGTATATCATGTAAATTGGCAAAATGGATTTTCTAGCGAAGTATTGCAGCGCTAGAATTCTTTTAAAACTGAATTCAAGAGTTTAAATAAGATATGACCTGCTTCCGATCTCTTTCTTTCCCATCTTATTCAAATGGAGGGGTCAAAAATTTTAGACTTTACAGGTCAAAATTTTAATATTTTAGGTTAGGTACATGATTGCATCTCATTTTTGTTACAGACTAATCACAATTACAGATTTAATAGAAAATAAATAACAAGTACATCATTGAACCTGAAAACCAATTTCACTGCATTGTTGGGGCAGGTTACAAAGTCTCTTGTCAATTGACTTCATTGTAGATTATAACATTATATAAAAGATAGAGAGCTATACGTTATACGTATATAGGCCTACTATAGTGTAATCTAGTGGCGTAACCAGAACACAATTTTGGGGAGTGTTTTGACGAAATTTTTCCTAGAAAAAATCTAACTAACGAATATTTTTTGAGGGCTATATGTGAGATAACTGAAAAATTTGGCGGGAGGTTTGACCCCAAAAACCCCCCATTTTATGCCACCAGTATGATCTCGAGCATATTGTTCGTATAATAAAATCTTTGCATTTTCAAGAACAAAAAAATTCCTTCGTCGACAGTACCATTCAAAATTTTGTCGTAATAAATGTATTAACTAATTAATTTCGTTTTTGAAATTCAAATTTTTTCCTCAACTTTTATGGGTAAACAAGCGATTCTTTTGGGTGGACCATAGTCCGTGTCGGCCCATTTTTCGCTCTGTCACTTTTCATGGTATACAGTAGGTATGGCTGGACATACCTACTTTTTTCGAATATAATGAGTTCATTCACGGGTCACAATTACATATTTTTAGAGAAAATAAAATTCTAGCACAGTAATTCTTCGCTAGAAAACCTAGTTAACAGTTTGCTAATATTAATTTACAATACTAAAAAAATAAATAATTAATTAAAAGCTAAATTAATGCAATGCAGAAAAGACATTCGCTACCTGGTGCGCTTTGAATAAGAAAGATACTTCGAGCAACACAATCGACTTGCTTTTCTCCAATAATTTTTTATTTTTGTTTCACATTTTTCTCAAAAATTACTGAACCAATGGGCACCAAATTTCTACCAACTTTCCTCTCACATGATGACAGTTCATCTTGAAAATTTCAATGCAATCCATTCAGTAATTTCATCAAAATCTAGGAAGAACAAATTTTTCTGAAATTTTTTATGTTCTAGTTTTCCCGGAAACTAAACTGGAACAATAGGCACCAAACTCCTATCAGTCTAGTCCTTTACAATAACTACTTTTTTCGAAAATTTCAGCTCTATCACTTTTGTAATTTTCTCAAAACTGTGAACCAAAATTCTTTTCCAGTTTTCTAGAACAAATAGGCATCGCTAATTTCTAACAAACTATTGCACATATGTAAGAAATATCTATCGTGAAAATTTGAACTTTATCACTATTGTAAATCCCTCAAAATACTCGAGAAATGAGTATCCAGCAATTTTTTCTTTTACGGTTTTTTCGGAAACTATCCTCAACAAATAAGCACCAAATTTTCATCTGTCCTACACTATAACCTAAAGAAAATGTATGCATGGTGAAAATTTTAATCTGATCCTTTGTGTAATTTTCAAAGAATTTTTCATTTTCCAATTTTCTCAGAAACTTTACAAGACAAATATGCACGAAATCTGTTTCTATATGACTACCTTTTAGGAAAATTTCAGCCCTATTTCTTTTGTAGTTTTCTCAAAACCGTGAACCAAAAATTGAAATTGGTGTATGCACCACTTTTTTCGGCAGTCAGTAACTTATATGTATAACAAAATTGTTTTAGGCAAACATAAGCTCATTAAAAAAAAAAAAAAACATATTTCCACTATTCCACTCGTCTATATTCAATTATTTACAGATCACATGATCGAAGTTTTTCTTCGTAGCTGTCAAAATAACTTAAATGATACCAAAAACAGCATTCAATCATATTTTTCCACTCGACTGAGATCGCCACAATTTTTTTGCGATAGAAATGAAAATACCATCAACTGTGCATCAAATCAAATGTGAGCTACCTATTTTCAAATCTTATAATTTAAAAATATAAAAAATATTTCAATATCACATCTATATTATATTCTAACTTATCATATTTTATAAACTTACACTTATTTTTTAGTTTTTTCATCAAGTGTCCAGGTGTTACGAAGGATGGAGAAAAAGTATTTATAATTGGCTTCAAAAATACCGATATCTTTATTTACGATTTCGAAAAATTGGCCACGTATGTCCTGATGGCTTTAGAAACGTACTTATTTTTCCACGAATTAAATCGGGAAATTATTTTCATAATCGATACGAGTTTGTTAACTCACAAACATTTGAGAAAAACTAATTTCAAAACGTTGAAAACCTATTTTACTTACTTAAAGGTTAGTATTTCGTTTCTGCGCATTCTCGTAAAGTGGTAATTGTTTGTTCAAAAAATATAATATCGTCTGATCGTGTTATAGGAGGCCCTACCTGTGCGACTCAAAAAATTTGTTATTTTAAATCCTTCACCAGCCGTCAGTAAAGTTCTACAGTTTATGAAATCAAGTTTATCGGACACGTTCCTCACAAAGGTCGGTTTAATTTTTGAATAAATTAACATATAATAAATACCTAAATATAGCGATTGGAAAATTTTTTTATTGAATAAATATATTTACATGATCTAGAAATATGATCACTTGTTGCATTAAGAGGTAATCTTTGACTTTATATAATACGTGTAATAGAGGGCTCATTCTCCTGGATGATGCAGTTTCGTTCTTCAACGATAGGTAGTGTGCTTAAAATGTATATCTATATATTCGTATATATAGATACAGTAACGTGCAAAAACAGAGTAATTTCATTCCCCGAAAACGCTATCTATGTCTGAAAGTAACTTATACACGTAGAAATGTACGAATTAGCCCTCCATACAATAGCTCTGTTTGATAGAACTACACCAACATACACCAACCTACACTACGAATGTATAAGAATGTTATATGACTTTGGACCAAGTTTTTCTTGAATATTTGTGGAATATCCCTACCGGTGTAGGTTGGTGTAGTTTAGTGTAATCCTATCAAACAGAGCTAATATATGCCTACTCAATGGAGGTAACCAAAACATTGTCCTTAGAAAGGGGGAAAAATTAAAATAAAATATTTTTAAAATTTTTAAAATTCATTAGTTGTCCTGAAATTTGATACAAGCCTGATTCACACTTGGCTAGCCAGCTACTTGGGGCACTATTTTGTTAACAGTTGGGGTCACTAGGCCATTGTAGTCATTTTAAGTCAACTTTAACTTGGCGCATAGCCTTATAAGAATCTCGTTAAAATCTCATGGGCAAACTACCAAATTTCAGTTGATTTCAAATGATTGAGACGGCTAATGAATTCAACTGTTAATAAAATAGTACCCTAAGTAGCTGGTTCGTAGTGTAAAAACTAGCCAAGTGTGAACTAAGCTATAGTCCGTCTAGCAGCAAAAAATGAACCATGCGCCTCAAAACAATGATCCCGAATATTAATATTTTCACGAATGGTAATCGTTTGGTATAATTATAAATGGTATTTTTACATATTCCAATTGGCAATAATGCGTAGATAATGCAAATAAAATTATACAGTAGTTTCGGGTTGCATTTCATCTCTGGGATCAACTCTCTCTGGATGGATTGTACTTACTTTAGAATAGTTTTCAGCAAAAAATGTGGAATTTTTTGTTTATTGTTGGCTATGTCGTCGTTGATATTTTATTATTTATGATAGAAAAATACTTTGAAAAAAATTTTTTAATAGATTTGAAAAAAAAAATTTGTTTTAGAAAAATTGGCAAAAACTACCTAGGCTGTACTTAGTCCAGGCAAATTAGAATTTAAAAAGCACATACTGAGTGCCACATAATCTGACCTCTGAATAATCTAACCAGCTCTTATTTTGGCCAAAATTGCTGGGAATGGATTCTCCGCTTAATCCAAACATAATTTTGAATTATACAGACAAAAATTATGAAAGCAAACCCAAAATTACCATTTTTTAAAAATCTAAATTCAATTTTTAATAGATTTTTTTTTTTCAAATAATTTTTTTTCATGTAAAATTTATTTTTGTTTTTAATTTAATTGAAGCAATATACTTATAGTCTACATAAAATGTAGAGTAATATAGAGTACCATGGTAGATAATACCAAAGACATGATTTTCTTTTCATTTCTCACAATAATTTAGTCTTTTTTGACCGCCACTGAATCCTGTTTCCGGTTAATACTGATAAAACTCCTTCGGCTCGATTTGTCCAGATTAAACGGCACCCACTGTAACTGGAGTGAAGCTGAATTTTGTTACATACTCGGATTACCTATCCTCAATAACCACCTGCATGTCCGAACGAAAGCCCCCACCGAAGTCGAAATGGTGGCACAAATCAGTTTTTCGCATATATATCACCTAATTTTCATCCGAGTGAAAAATTGGTCGAACAAAATTAAAATAAAAGAAAAAACTCTTTAAAAAAGTGTTCCACAATTTTTTTGTCAGGCGCATATTTTTTGCATAAATCACTTTTGAAAATACCTATTTTTCTGTAAATAGGTACCTATATACAGTATATTTGACATTGTAAACATATGCAGAGTAATGCATCTGTTCTCAATACAGTATAATTATGAGTTTAGTTCATCAATAATTTCATTCACAGTAAATATACCGACATGTGAAGTGAAATTCTCCCTCTTACCGCGTTTCCGCACCAGCTACCTACCTGATTTTTCATTAGATTTTATATTGGATACTATATTTGCTCGCGTAGTCTAATCAGTGGGGAAATTTGAGTAGAAATGCGGTAAGGGAAAAATTTCACCCCACATGTCGGTACATATACAAGCTGTGAATAAAATTATTGAAAAGCCGAATTCATATATGCTGCATTGAGAATAGATGCGTGTCTGCATATGTTTAAACCCTAAATATAGATAATTATAGAAAAATTGGTATTTTCAAAAATGAATTATCCAAAAAATATGCGCTTGATAGATTCAAGCCATATAAATGTGAAAAACTGCTTTGCGTTACCATTTTAATTTTCCTGGGAGAAAGCCGTCCTTTGTGTTAGGACTTTTAGGTGGCTAACGTTAACGATGGTAAAGCCTTACGTATACACCAAAATTTAGCTTTCTTCCAATTATTTTCCTTCTAAAGCATTTTTTGAACTAATTTGCTCAGCCTAATGTGAGCAATACACGAATTAACAGAGGCGGCCCGACAGCGTATTTCTGTGGGTATAGCCACTCTCACTTGAAAAAGGGGTGCCAAAATGGCGCAAATAATTAACGGTAAAAATCAATTTTTAAAAATACGCTTTTCCAATAAAAAAAATTCAATTGCTGATGGTGAGGTTCGAATCCGATACTTCCGGATTAAAAAGTTTAGATTCATTATATTATACATTTTTTCTGAGATGATTCAAAAAAATTTCAAGGAGGGTCTCAATGCATGAGAGGCGCAAAAATATGGTTGAGCCCCTGGCGCACAATTAGCTGGGACCGCTACTGCGAATTAATAATGGAAGATGGGGTAATTATGCATAATGACATTTAAAGTGCGATATACGTTATTTCAATGCACTTTTTTTTTCATTGTTCAGACTATTTGAACGAGAAAAAATTTTTTCCAAAAAAAAAAGTTGAATATTTTAATAATTCTTTTCATGTAATAAAGTATATGCATATAGCGTGTTAGTTATAATTGATGAAGAATTCAAAAATGCGAATTTCATATATTTTAGCTTGAAAAGAACGATTCGACGTTGCATGAACACCTTAAATATTTACCTGCGGAAATATTACCATTTGAATACAATGGAACAGCGGGGAGTCTTGATTCATTAAATGGTCCGAAAATATATATATTTTTTAAATACCTACGCTGCGATGAATATCAAGACGTCTAATTAAGTAAATATTTTTTAATGTTTAGTGAAATCGAGACATGATGTTTTAAAGAATCTCCACTGGTTTGACGAAGAAAATAAGCTCATTAAAATGGTTGCATCAAAAATGATTCGAAGAAACAGTTTCATGGAAAGTTTACGTGTATTTGCACAAAATCGTTGAACAAAAAATCTTTCAACATTATATTTTACATCTGCTGTTATGTACATATATTATTACCTAAACTTAAACCTTAGAAATAAGTTTTGAACAAATTAATATCAGCTGAATGGCATTTGGCTCACAGAAGATGTGCTTCACAGAGGGCAGCTCGCAGTATTAACATTTCAGCAAAGTTACCAAATGAAAAGCACCACTTTTGTGGCAATTCTTATGAAATCTTCCATCATCTCTGATAAATAAATGAAAATATTAGATTTAAAAAAATTACATTGTGTGTATAGGCCATTTAATTTTAACTTAGATCGTGACTCACTGGATCTGCGCGTGTATTATATGTTTTGTCTCACTTTGAATTATTAAATTATTTAAAAGTACAACTAAAATTTACCGGGCACCGATTATCATTAATAAATTTTATCGATATGAATATTAAATATACTATCTGACGATTTTAATAAAAGTCAATTATTTAACCGAATAGTAGATAGAAAAAAAAACCAAAAAAAAAAAAAAAACCTTATGTAAGTATTTTGTACATATGATTTTTACAGATCATTACTGCAATAAATCGAGAAGAAAACACAATTGATGAGAATCTGTACGAGTGTCATCGAATGTCTGGTTTCGTAGATAAAATGGAAAACTATTCTTAAACTCTTCTGTAGATCATTATCAAAACTAATCGATACAGGATATACACTTTCCGTTTGTTAATAAAAAAATAAAAAAATGAACGGATGCTGGAAAGTTGATAGAATTTTATCAAATTATAACTTTGTTGGTTTATTGAAATTATAGAAAATGTTTCTGAAAAATTCTAATATAAGTACATATAAGTCCGTATAATATTTTTTATGGATAGTTGATATATTATTATTTTTTTTTTTTATTATTTCATGATAGATATGTTCCGACAAAGTTAATTAAACACTTATTTTTTGTTTTTAAATTTGTATTATTCTTATCTTGACTTGATGAAAAACGTGCATCAATGATTATGTTTCGAACAAGAGTATGAAAAAAATTAATTAAAAAAAAATATATTCGGGGTCTTCTAGGAATCGATTGTCAAACTTTGGTAGTTGATACTTGGTTCAAAAAATTGTTGATAATATAAAATTCATCTTAATAATGTCAATATTATTATTTTTACTATTACTTTTAATCTCAATCTACACTATTGTTGTTAATCCTCCTATTGTAAATATTATAATAAATCCTGTTGATCGTATTATTATTGGTGATGTATTAATTTTTTTTTACATTTATCGTTAAAATTCATTTGAAAATTTTAATACTTGTTGGTAGGTACTCGATAAAGTAAGTAAAAAACGTAGGTATTAGGTTCGTTATTTCAACATGCGGCCTATAATACTTTTTTGAAAAAAATATTAACTCTAAACTTCTATAGTTTCTTCAATACATAATCGAGTGCAGGCCAAATGTTTGAATGACATTTTTTATTTGTCTTAGCGAGTAGTAAGTAACTAGGTAACGCTGAAGTTTGGCAATAGATTTCAGCCAACATAAAATTAGTCCTATCAAAAAAATGCTACGCAACTTTGTGAATGTAAATACAAAAAATGTAGAGTACCTATTTTTTTTGCCTGTGGTCCATGGGGTGAAAATATCAAATATGTAGAACACAATAAAGAGCAAATATTCTTTGAAAATTTCCGTTTACCCATCCCCTAAATTTATCTGGGTATTATCCCTACTTTAATCTAAATTTCTATTAAATCACGAAATATTCTCAATCATATCTTTTTTTATTTATCTCTATGAATAAAGTTTTAGGTTCTGTAAAAAACTTGTTGAAAACTTTCATGTTAGTAAAATGTGGAGCATTGAAAACAGAATTTTCTCAATGAAAACTTGTTATTCTCTATACCTATTCACATTCTAAAATAGAAAAGAACCCTAATTAGTTTCGTTTAATGCTACCACATATTTTTAATTTTGTTGTGATCAGTTTTTAATATTTGGCGAAAATAACATTTTTTTTCTCTAAAATTCTAGTTATTTGAATTAAAAATACTGGTCTGTAAATTTTTTCAATTTCTGAGTGTCATGTGAAAAATTGAAAATTAAAAAAGAAAAAGAATGTATGATGTCGAGCTTTTGTTTACTTTGAGGATTGCTTTTTATAATTTCAAAATTATTGGCTAGTTATATCGAGACAGAACTTGAAATGCAACGACCTTGAATAACAACCAGAAAATATTGCATTTTGAACCATTTTCTACAATAATTTTGGAAGATATTTGAAAATTTTTCAATGTATGTGTAATGCATTGCAGTTCGAATAGTGGGAAGTATACCAATTAAAATGTTTTTAGATTGAATACATCCATTTAACTAGGTACTCAAAATATATATATCCTATTTTGGTTTAATTATTTTATACTTTATTTGTGAAAAAATTGACGCGTTTATGAATCATGATTTTGAAAAAAAAAAGTTGAGTTCCGTTGGTAGTTTACTCATGAAAGATTAATGTGTAAACATAATAATAGTATGATTTCTGTGCGTGTACAATGCATTGCGCATACACACAACCACACACCCACACATACATATAATGCATACAAACGAAAGTTACAATTGTAAGAGTTACAATTATGCAAATCTAACGACTGTAATTTTCGTTTAGCCCCATCGTAGACATCGAGTGGTAAAATGATTATACACATCTGAAGGGTGTGAGTTCCTCTGGGAGTTTACTCATGAATGATTGATGTGTAAACAAAATAATTGTGTGGTTGTGCGTGTGCACAATGACGCCCACATGTCACGAAACTCATACAAATGAGAGTTATAATTGTAAGAGTTACAGTTATGTGAATCTGATGATTGTAATTCTCATTTAGCCCCTACCGTAAACACTGAATGCTTAGATGTTTACGCATCAAAAGTTCCACTTCTGAAAAATTCTTAACTTTATGACGTAATACGTTTGAAAATAAACGTTAATTTTAATGTGAATGAATGAAATTATTAATTTTTCACTTTCACAAAGAGGGTTGAAAAAAGTTGATAAATATTTTTACGCACCAAACGTTGAAGAATTTCATTCACCATGTTCTGCATAACTTTCAACTTCCATTTTCACATGGTGCGTCATTAAAATTTCACCCATTACAAATTTGTATTTCACTTTACCATTATAGTAGCATTTGACATGCAGCAATGTAAAGAGTTTTATTATATGGTGTGTGTCACTTAGCCTCACTCTAAATAAAAAAAGCGCACAACCTTAAAAACATTCTCCTATTGTATATATATGCAGTCAGGTTGCATGAAAAATTTTATAGTACGTAGTTCTATTGAATGCTGATCTACCTTTTGCAGTGGATCAGAGGGTGCGGAATGGCATGTTACATGTATTTTTTGCAAGCTTTGGTAACGTATTTTTGTGCCCTTTCATTACATATTTTTGTGCAGATTTCTTTCATTATGCGCATTCCTAATTTACTGGCCCATAGGTATAAGGTACTTTTGTACTTGACTTGTTTTATCAAATAATTAATAAAGTAAAACCTAAAAATACCAAACTACAAACAACAATCGATGTCCGTATGTTGAGAAAACTACCTAATAACACTCATTGTCCCTTCCCCTGCTGCTTATCTAGTTCTCTATAAAATAAATTTATGTATAATTCTGCTCGAAAATTACATTTATTTTTTATTTTTTGTTCAGCTTGTCCATTATATTAATATGCCCTTTAATATGACTATATTTATTTTTTCATTTTATAGGAACAACGATCTTTTCTCTGGGCTCAAATTACATGAAAACAGCTGTAATCTGTGCCTGTATAATAATTTGCCCAGACATCCTTGATTACAATTGATCACTTATCTATTCTGGGCATTTATAGTCTAGGCTCCTTTAAATTTTTACTCTACGTGTAGTCTATTCGAAAAGAAGAAGTAAATTCTTTCAAAACCGTAAAGAGGCGGGCAAAAATGAAGGTTTCGGAAGTTGAATTAAACACTGCTAGGCAAAATAAAAATTTTACTCGAATAGGCGCTTATTCCATTTTGCATACAGTGTAATTGTAAACACTTACCATTTTTCACCCCATGTTAGCCCACAATACTCACAAACTCTGCATAATTGGGTAGTAAAATGTAATGATATTTTTATATAATTTATTTCACAATAATTCATCTATTCTAAATTCGTATTTTCCTATATCATTCATCATATTTTTGTACATTTATTCTTCCTTTCACTCATGTCATTTCAGTCTAGTTCAAATTTGTCTTTCAAGTCTTGACTTGTCTAATGATATCACCATCTCTTTTCTATAAACTGTTCTCATCCATATTCATGATGCCACACTTTCTCCAAATATATTTCAGTACCTTGCACTTATTCTAATTGCTACTAATTTCTTAAACACTCCTATTCTATGTCATTTCTATTACATTTCATTGGTTTTATCCAAACTACATTTTCCTTATCATCCAGTCATATTCATATCTCTCACAACACCTAATTAAAATCACTCAAACTATCACCCTTAGTTATTAGTTTAATGTTCTGTATAATTCATTCTATTAATTCTATTACAATCATCTAAACTTGTAACAACATACACACTTTTTTGTAATTATTTCAAATATTATACACTTATAAAAAAGATGATATTGTCATGTATTGCTTTGCAAAGATTACACTGTTACAAAATATTGGGGCACAAACCTGTGATTTTCTGAAGAGTAAAAAGTATTAAAATTCTGATACTTAAACATTTTTTTTTAATTTGACATTGAATTTAATTAATGTGTTGATAAAAATATTTTTCGTGCAAAAATAAAGCAGTCTTTTCATAAAAAATTGATTGTAAAAAGCTGTATGATTTGCCGAGAAGACTCTAACACAGATCGTTTGACCAAATTTCACATTGAAAACATCCAAGTTTGCGAATCAAAGTACATTCGAGGCTCAACCCATGATGAAGAGTCTTCGATGACGGGAATGGAAGATTTCAATTGGCAGTTCTCTGGATCCTTTGGTGGTCCTTTCTGGATTTATTGTTCGATGACTTCCAGGATCAGCCATTAGTGAATCAGGAACAAAAATTTATTTCATTTATTAATTTTTGAAAAATTAAAAAAATTAAAAATTTGAGTTAGTTATGCTCGATAACACGTTACTTATTTGTGTAAATTCATATTAAAATTCAACAAAAAATGTTCGCACAACAAATAAATCAATTCAAAAATTCAATTAAGTCTGCTTTTCAAAAATTTTCTAAGTGATCAGTGTTCTACTACAGCGATAGCTACCATGATGTTAGGTATACCATGTGAGGACCGAAAAAGAACACGAGAATTTTATTCACTAAGAATTTATTAAGCAGACTAAAAACATATTCGAGAATAAAATATAATGTTGTATAAGATGGCGAAGCACAGCGTTATTGGTAACCAAAAGTAGGGGAAGCGATTTGTGAGAGAAGTAGAATGTGTGACATATATATATATATATATATAGTGTGATGATGATGAAGAATGAGATGAGGTGGAATTTCCATTACAACATTATTCAGTCATAGGATAATAGGAGATGAAAAATCTTCGACCATATACTAGATAGACCTGTCGGGAGAACACATTTTTGAGGGTAAACAATATCGCGGGTAAATGATATTCAGGGTAAATTTGCCTGGTTGTTTTTGCAGGCACACTTTATCGCGGGTAAACAAAACGCAGGGTAACATTTACCAGGGCAACATTTCTCCGGGTAATTGATTGTGCGAGTATACAAAACAGAGGGTAATATTTTTCAGGGTAACATTTCTCCGGGTAATTAATTGTGCGGGTAGACAAAAGACAGGGTAACATTTATCAGGGCTACATTTCTGAGAGTAATCGATTGTGCGGGTAGACAAAAGACAGGACAACATTTCTCAGGATAACATTTTTCAGGGTAATATTTTATGTTACAAGTTGGGCAAAAGTTAAACCATCAAATACTTTTCTTAGTACTACTGTGATTTTTAATCATATAGTAGTACTAAGAAAAGTAGTGTGGGTAGACAAAAGACAGGGTAACATTTCTCAGGGTAATATTTTATCTTACAGGTTGGGCAAAAGTTAAACACTCAAATACTTTGCTTAGTACTATTGTGATTTTTAAGCATGTAGATCACACTACTATTATTCACTAGTCTTATTGAAAGAAGCGTACTAATTTACACAAACTCGAATAAAAATCAACAAGATTCTCGAAACAGCTTATATTCGGCCATTAAATACATCGTGTCTGTTTTCGTACTCACGTCATATTATAAAAAAAGCTTCTAATTTCACAGCCACGTCGTCGATCACAAAGTATATTAATTAACGACTTACGAGCAGGTTTGTCAGACAAGATTTGCGGACTGACGCACGTTTTTAACATTGAGGATTAATAATTTAACACTAAGAAAAGTATTTTAGTGTTTAACTTTTGCCCAACCTGTAACATAAAATATTACCCTCAGAAATGTAGTCCTGATAAATGTTACCCTGTCTTTTGTCTACCCGCACAATTGATTACCCAGAGAAATATTACCCTGAAAAATGTTACCCTCTGTTTTGTATACCCGCACAATCAATTACCTGGAGAAATGTTGCACTGATAAATGTTACCCTGTTTTGTTTACCCGCGATAAAGTGTGCCCGCAAAAACAACTAGGCAAATTTACCCTGAATATTGTTTACCCTCAAGAATGTGTTCTCCCGTATTGTAATTCTTGTGACAGCAGAGGTAGCTCCAATGTGGGCCCTTGCAAAACATACATCTTTGTTTCGTTGGTACTGCCGGGAATCTGTAAAGTTGCTCTGGTATGCTGGTGTCCGGGTCTGTTTTTGAGTGGTATGCTGGAACAGAGAAATCATCTATATCGTAATCTATATATTGTTCTGGCGAAGGTTTACCTTGGTCAGTATTTATATGAAAATTGGGGCTGCTTTTAAGCTGTCCTGAAGTTTCTGTTATATTTTTATTGTTATTAGGTTTGTTGTATTGTGGTCTATTGTACTGACGTCTGTTAGAGTTGTTATATGTTCTGTCTCTGTAGTATGTGTTATTTTGTTGTTGTGTTTCTTGCATTCTGTATACCTCTTTTGTTATGTCTGGCTTTTCGGTTAAGTCTCTTGTTTTGATCTCTTGGTATACTGCTTCTAAGACTGCTTTTGAGTTTGGTTTGGATATGTCTATCCTGTTGGAGTATGAATTTCTTGGGAAAATTCTTAGTAATGTTGGGAAAGTGAGATAGTCTGTTAATTCTGGTACAAAGTCATGTATTGTGTCTAGTAATATACACGTTTTGTCATATGCAGTGCGTAAGCCTTCTTTCGTGTTTTGTGCTAAAGGTATGTTATTCAGGGTTTGCGATAGTTCTGATTGTAATCTAGATTCGTTGCCAAATTCGTCATGTAAGTATTGTAGTCTTCTAAAGTAGCCTTGTTCGTTATGTCCTAATGATGTTAGTCTTTGTTTGATGTTTTCAGGCATAGCATCTTCTAATATTTTGCATTTTTTTGGTGTTATGATATCTTCTCGTATGTGTATGTATTTCATGAAAGATGTTATGAAATCTGTGTACGATATACGTTTGCCATTAAATTTGGGTAATTTATATTTTGGTGTCTTGAGGAAACATGATTGGGTTAATGTGTTTGATCCAGTGGGTATTTCCCAAACTTTTGGTATATGAAGTGTGTTCTTTTGTAATGTTGGGTTTTGTGTACTTTTTGGATATTCTTGTTTGCTGTTGTCTTGAGTTGTTTGTTCCCTTGTTATTTCTGTTGGTTGATTCAAAATAACATTTGTAGGTTGTTTGTTTGAAGTTTGTATGTGTGTATTAGCTATTACGACCCGTCTTTGTGGTATTGTGTTCGTATCCATGTTGGTGTTTCTTCTCGTGGGTGTTAGGTCGAGTGGTGTTGTTTCGTCTGTTGTGTTACGTATCTTTGATTTTTTTGTTTCTATGGTTGGTGTTTGTGGTGTTTGATCGTCTTTATAAGTCCATTTCAATGATCGTTTCCTTATTGGTGTTTGTTCAAGAGTTATTGTGGAAATATCTGGGTTATTACCTGCAGGTGTTGCGGGTCTGTATCTGTCCTCTGATCCTGAGCAGTAGTATCCAATGGATCGAGGACTTTGCATTTCTTCGCCAAATGTTCGTGATACTGTTCTTTGACATTTGCTTGGTGAGTTGGTGATGTTTGTTTCGCAGTAAATTTCAGGAGGTTGTTTGGTCTGTAAATATTGTTGAGCGGTTTGTTGTTGTAGTTTCCTTGTGGTTTGTAGTTCTTCAAATTCGTTGTTAAGTCGAGTAATTTGAATTGTGAGTTCTTCTTTGATATCGTAAATTTTTTGGTAAAATTGTGTGTTGGCGTCTGTGGGTAAGTTGTCTAGGTCTGTTAATTGAAATTGTAATACGCTGAGAAAAATACGTACGTCTGCTGGTTGGTATACGGGTACGTTGTATGTTTTGGCTTGTTGTATTTTGTTTTCTGCTCTTATCATTGATATTTCTACGTATGTGCGTTGGGGGCTTTTAAACGTTTGTTGTGTGAATTGTGGGTTTGTTGTAGTATACTAAGTTTGTTTTTGTCGTTCATGAATTGGTTGAGTTTGCTTAATGTTAGGAATAGGTAGTATTCCTTGTGTTACTTGTGGTCTATTAGCTGTTGTTAGTAATGCCGTTGTAGTAGATCTGTATCTTGATACCTGTTGAATGTCCGTAAATGTTATGGATGAGTATGTCGGTTGAGAGATCGGTTTTGTTAATGTGTGCGTCACAGTAGTTGGTAAGGTTATCGTAATTGATTTTGTTGCTTGTGTGGGTTTGTTGGGTTCTAATGTTAATCCTGGTGGGTTTGTTTGATTTACTGAGATTTGTTGTGTGTTTGTTGTCGTTGTTGTTAGGTTACGTGTGAGTGGTGATGGATGTTGCCTGGGCTGTTCTGGAATACGTAGAGGTGATGGGTGTACATCTGCATCTGGGTTTGGATTTTCTTGCTGTATGTTTGCTAGTTCTGCAGTTTTCTGTTCCTTTTTTCCCATTGCTGGATCTGTGAAATAAATATTTTGTTAATATACGTCGTTGATTTAATGTTTTGTGCACATGGAGTTTGGTCTAGCTTCTTACATTTATCTCACTTGTTTATATATATAAGTTCTATGAATATGTTTTGAAATAAAAGTTCACTGTATTTATTGTTTGATTACTTACGTCTGTTTTGTTCTGTACTGTCCGTTGTGGACATGCGTTTGCACTGTTTAATGGTCGTCTGTATCTTCTTTATTCTTCCTACTGTTTCGTAACCGAACACTTTTTGAGCACCAATACACAAATTCACTCAACTTATAACATAAAACATTTTCCGAGGACCGTACTTGCTCTGTTACCATATAGTGAGACAAATATAAAAGAATGTGGTGTTTCCCGTTTGTCGCCATTAGCCGAATGACGTTGTTTGTTATTTCTTGTAACGAACTTGTCTGTGTTGTCTATGTTTGTGTAAGTTGTCAACGTTTTGTTGGGATACGATTCCCTCACTACCTCACGAACACACAACTGTACATTAATCAACACTGCGTGTAACCAATAACATTTATTCTCTTTACATGTGGCGACACTGATCGCCAGCATAATATTTTTTCCGCCACTGCTCGACGGAGAATGTTCTCCGCTCGTCAGTCGTTGTACTAAAGTCGTAAATAAACCTTTTTATTGATAAATGTCCGTGCTTCATTTTCGTTGGATGAAAAGATCGAAACTCACCTCAACATGGTAGCCAGAGCTGCGGACCAACGGAAATAAGTACGAAAAGTAAAGTGCGTTCATAATAATCGTGAATTTAATCGAAAAAGTGAAAGTTTATGTGTCATGAAAAAGTAAAAGTTCGTATTGTGTAAAACCTCCGCGCAAAGTGGATGGAAAATTAAAAGTTCGAAAGTACAAAGTTCGTGTCCAGTGATCGAAAGAAGCATCCTGGAAGAACCGAAAAGCGGTGTATCAAATGAATAAAGGGTAAAAAATAAAATTGATGAAAACTTCAGTGAAATCGTGGGCACCGAGTAAAACGTCGAAGTCGAGAGTTTGGCGCAAGCAGATCAGGTACGAGAGGACCCTGTGGTTTGGAAAACCGGCTTGCAGAGTCAAAAACGGCTGGCAACTGTTCGTGCTGTGTTCCGGAGAAGAAGTCTAGAGTAAAAGAAGTCGAAAGTCTGAAAGCTGCAGAGTCAGTAGTCGAAGTCAACACCGGAGCAGAGGACCCAGGAACCAGAAAATCACGAAAACCGAGTAAAGATAAGTAAAATTTAGAATAATTAATTAATAATCGGTGTGATTTTTGCCTCAAAATTTAATTAGAAAAGTTTAAAAAATTCGTTAAAGTAAAGTAAAAAGTTCGAAATATTTTCCTGTTGACTCTCAACCAAAATTAGAGGAAAGTCGAAACTTGAAAGATTCATTGGTAACCTTTCAGGCTTTATCTCGTTGGTCGAAATTGGTCGAA
This sequence comes from Ericerus pela, assembly GCA_011428145.1. Lineage (NCBI taxonomy): Eukaryota > Metazoa > Arthropoda > Insecta > Hemiptera > Coccidae > Ericerus > Ericerus pela. The sequence goes on from WOFM01000528.1 coordinate 2,971,417, forward strand.
ATAGGAAAATATTTAGTGAAAAAGACAAACTTTGAACAACAATAGAAAACTATTAAACATCTTTGGTTTTGAGTGACAGTCTATTCCTGTCCGAAATCTGTATAAAGCTTTTCAATTTGACAATAGATAACGAATTATTTTCCTTTCAGCTTCAACTTATTGTATTTCTGTTGAATAGTTTTTGCATTGAAAATTAATCTACGTTTTAACCTGTTCAGCAGAATTACTTTTCGATCCGGAACTAGACCAAAAGACTTAGAATATTTCGAATTAAAGACACTTTGGCGGCAAAAGTAAAGAGAACCCTCGAATTAAAGACAGATTGAAAACAACGGCGGAGAGATCGACTCATCGTCAGCGGCAGATTGCGTGAGATTTAATATAAAAAACGTTTATTAATTATTAAGATTTATAACATAACATTTTGACTTGCATTCCCGATCGAGCGGTTGAGACCGTGTTTGCATAATCGTGCGGTTAAGACCGTGTTACCCCCTAGAATTAAGCTCTCGTGTTTCTGAGGTAGGGAAAATAAGCCCCGAAAATAATTATCGAACAAGATGTCACGATTCGACACAAAGAAAGTTTTCGATGGGAGAAATTACGACGCCTGGAGGACCATGATGGTCTCCACACTTTACGCAGAGGGATTATACCCGATAATGCACGATACAGAAACGGAAGTACTTTTTTTGGGTCTAGAACTAAATAACTTTTTAAACCCCGAGTCTAGTAACGCCAACCCAGCAACCCGAATGACATATTTCCGAAATCAGGAAAAGGGAAAGGCACTCATATACCAGGGTCTTAATAACGAACTTATAGAAAGAGTAAAGGATCTGAAAACTATAAACCAAATTTTGAAAGTACTTGACGAAAGATATAAAAGTTGCACTCAGGTCACGTACATAAACGCGAAACAAACTTTCCAAAGACTAAAATTTTATAGTGATGGGAACATGAGAAGTTATCTGGATGTTTTTTCGAGAGCAGCCCAAAAAATAAGGGATTGTGGGAAAAATTTGGACAGACAGGAGGAAATAGAACAACTTCTAATCTCCTTAAACATGGACTACGATATGACTAGGCTGGAGTTTAATACGCTAAGTCAGGACCAGAAAACAATCGAGACACTCCATGCCATGTTAATCGAGAGATCGGATAGGCTTTATGACGAAAAAAAGTCAAAAAATAATAATAATAATAAATTCCGTAACTTTACAAATAATCAAAAAAACAAAAGATTTCCATATGGAGGAAATTACAACAGATATAACTACACAAATAGAAGTCAAAATTCAGAACAGGGAAACGTAAAATATAATAATAATCAACAGAAAGAAACACCAAATAATAATAATAGTTACGAAAATAAAAAATATGAAAACAGTCAAAATCATAACACTTTGCCAAGTTCAAATACGATAGTCTGTTTTAAGTGCCATGGCAAAGGGCACATAGCCAAAGTATGTCCGTCAAATAAAGAGGGTGCAATACCCCAAAATAAATTGGATGGTCCTGCACAGAACACAAGATACGGACGGAATAACACCAATAATAATAATAACAAAAATAAAAAAGAAAATGACGTTCAATGGTCAATGATGATCAGATACAGAAATCAGGAATCTAATAATAATAATAAATTAATAAATTTAATAACGTCAAATGACACAAAAAAAGAGTCAGATTTGAATTACGTTCCATTAACCAAAAGAATAATGCTAGACGGTGAAGCTGTTGCTCACGTTATATCAGACCTGTCGAAACTGTCCAACCCAACAATGCTCGAAAAACCAATTGAATTGGAATGTGCCATCCAAGACACTCTCTTAATAGCAACCCATATAGGGACCATGTTCATTAGAGTAGAAAACTCCGAACGTGAACAAAAAGTAATAAGACTAAAAAATGTACACTATGTCCCATCATTGAACGTAGACCTGATGTCAGGAATAAAAATAACCGAAAACAGGGCATTGGGCATAGACCAAAATTTCTCGGCGGCACATATATACGTCAGAGGAACAAATGAGGTACTCTTCTCAGCCCCAAAAATAAAGGGGGTATACATGGTCAAATACGAGATAGTGCCGGAATCCACAGTCAACTTAATAGAGAATGAAGATGAAATAAATAGAATATGTCCTTATAAAAACGAATCAAATAAATTGGCATGTATGCCCAACATAAATTCCCAAGACGAATGGATGGAATACGAAATAGAAGAGGAGATAATTGAGGAAAGTCAGGAGGAAAGTGAGAACAACAGGGAAAATGAAACTAATAATGTCGAGAACAATAATATAACAATAAATCAAAACGATAATAAAAGGAGTAATCAAACCCAAAATAGGGAAATTAACGAGGAGAATGAAGAAACGAATGAGGACATAAATACAATCAATAATAATAACGCAGTAGATTATGAAACTGCAAATAATAATCAAGAATCGACCGAAAGTAAAGGGGATTCAAAAATAGAAAAAAATATGATATGGCACAGAAGATTGGGACATCTTTCGGGAAAAAACTTAAAATTTTTAAGCAAAGTATCGAGAGGTATTCCTAATGGAATAACATTCCGAGATGATGAGTTCAGTTTGTGCGAGATATGCGTAAAGGCAAATTCAAAAAGACTAGGGCACAATAGCACAAGAACCCGGCCTGATAGGAAATTGGAACTCATTTCATCGGATACAATGGGCCCCTTTTCACCGGGTATATATGGTGAGAAGTATGTACTGATATTTGTAGACCACGCCACAAAATACACCTTCGTCTCCACCATAGAAAAAAAATCAATGGTGTGTGAGGAATTCAGAAAATTATACATGAAACTCAAATCAAAATTTCCGGACTATCCCATTGCCACACTAAGATGTGACAATGCAAAAGAATATTTAGATTCTCATATGAAAACATTTTGCGAGGAAAACGGCGTAAGTCTCGAGCCTGTGGTCCCGTACTCACCAGAGCTAAATGCAATGGCTGAAAGACAGAACCAAACAATAATGGCTAGAACGAGAGCCATGCTGTTTGACTCCGAATTGGATTTTAAATTTTGGTCACTGGCAGTTCTAACGGCGGTATATGTCATAAATAGGAGCCCAACTAGGGCAAATAAAGAAAACAAAACACCTTTCGAAATGCTGTACGGCACAAAGCCGGACTTATCAAACATGAGAGTTTTCGGGTCTCTGGCCTATAGACATATTCCTATGGAAGTTCGCCAACAACAAGCCACGAAAAATAAAAAGAAGAAAACAAATCCCGAACATCCGAAACTCACACAAAGGGCAGACAAGGGGGTATTTGTGGGATACACAAGTAGTGGTTACTGCATAAGAGACCCAATAAATGACAAATCACATGTAACTTGTGATGTCAGATTCGATGAAATGAGGAACATAATAAACATTGATAGAACTAATAACAATATAACAGAAAAACCCCTAATATTAAACGTATGTAAACAAAGAGACAGGTATTATATAGAAGACCACATCCCTCAAAAATGGGAGGATGTGGAAAACAACCAATTTAAAATAGATTGGCAAAAAGCCATCACAGACGAGATGAAATCAATGACTGATATGGGTGTGTGGGAGGTCGTTCCCAAGGAAAAAAAATGTGAGATTGGTAGATACCAAGTGGTGCTTCACCACAAAACCCGACAACCAAGGCATCCACAAGCCAAAAGCTAGATTGGTTGCAAGGGGTTTTAAGGACCTAACTCATTACTCCTTAACTGAAACGTACGCCCCGGTAATACAGTATTGGCTCATAAGATGGACATTATCCATCACAAATAAATACAACTTAAATATCACACAATTTGACATAAAAACGGCCTTTCTTAATTCCGAAATAAAGTACCCCATATATATATCCAATCCAAAAGGGTGCCAACTAGGGGAAAATAATTGCTTAAGACTGATTAAGTCAATATATGGACTAAAGACGTCTTCTAAAAGCTGGTACGACTTATTAAATTCGACAATAATACAAGCTGGATTTCTTCAATCGAAAATAGACAGATGTCTATACACAAAACAAAATAACAATGGTGCAATGGCACTTCTAATAGTATACGTGGATGACATGTTGTTGGCTAGCAACCACGACGAGTGGACACGGAACTTAATAGATGCTTTTAACAAAAATTTTACATTGAAAATAGAAATGAATCCAACCTTTTTTGTCGGGTTTGAAATAAGTCGAGACATCCCGAGGAAGCAGATAACCTTAACACAACATAGGTATATAGATAAAATTTTACGTAAATTTGGTATGACGGAGTGTAATCCGACAACCACACCTATGGAAACAGGCCTTAAAATAAGTAAGCCAACTAACGGTACGGATGACACCGAATATAGGGCAATGATAGGGAATTTGCTATATGTAGCGAGACTGACCCGCCCGGACATTGCATTCGCCGTCAATTATTTGTCACGTTTTCAAAAATCCTCTAATAGCGAAACAAAAAATTATGTCCGCCGCATTATTAGATACCTTAAAACAACAAGGGAATTCTCTCTTGTGTTTCACTCTGACCAAACTAAAATTAAAGCATTTGTCGATGCGTCGTACGCACCCGACGTAGACGATTCACCCATAAACATAGAAAACTTGGAGTAAGGGTGCTCCACTACAGGCTATATGATTTTCGCAAACGGAGACTTGTTAAACTGGGCCGTTCACCGGCAAAACCTAGTTGCAACCTCGTCAACTGCAGCTGAACTAATTGCGTTGAATGACGCACTTGACGACATATACGTGATCTGGAGACTCACTGAGAGCGTTTTTTCTGTAACCGACTCAGTGCAGGTGTACGAGGATAATATATCCGCATCACGCATTGCATCTGGGGGAGGTCAGAAACGCTCCAGGTCTTTAGCGATCAAGTGTTACGCAGTTTTGGAAGCATTCCAAAATAAATTGATTACATTCAACGATATTAGGTCATCCGATCAAGTTGCAGATATTTTAACGAAGGCACTTGATCGGAAAACGTACCAAAATATTGTCACGAAGATACTCCGAACAAGTCAACCTTTCGGCCAATAGTCTTAATTGACTCAACCCGCAAAATTTTTTGTTTTTGGTTTTGGACTGCGGATGGGCGTCGGTCCTTTAGCGCCTATCGTAAACCGAGCGGTCCATATGTCGTTTCACCACTCATTTCACAATTTTTCAATAGGTTCCCCGTCGCTGCTCTGCCTCTCTTATTGGCATCAGCATTCCCTAATATATACCATTGATTCCAACAATAGCAAATTTATATCAAAATACACAATTAATTATAAGGACATATACATAATAACATTATCTCCATACAGCTGAAGATGAGGAGACATTGATCTCTCCGACGTGTTTTTTATATATATATATACGTTAAGCCAAAAAATCACACAATATTTATAAGATGTGACACTAGAACATAAGGTTCAACATATACCTCATGTTAATATTTACACGATCTATTTAAGATATGAACGCATAAACATTTATTAGATAATAACATACTAGTCAACGACACACAAATTTTTTTTAATAATTCAAATTTATTTTTACCATTTTTTAATAGCAACTTTATGTGACAATTACATGTAAGAATTTTGACTGCTTTTGCTTATTTATTTTTTAGATTTTTTTGTTTGATACATGCAATATGTAACACCTATTCGTTTATATGTTCGTTCGTCCGTTTTGAATCGCAGGGGGGTGTTGGGATACGATTCCCTCACTACCTCACGAACACACAACTGTACATTAATCAACACTGCGTGTAACCAATAACATTTATTCTCTTTACATGTGGCGACACTGATCGCCAGCATAATATTTTTTCCGCCACTGCTCGACGGAGAATGTTCTCCGCTCGTCAGTCGTTGTACTAAAGTCGTAAATAAACCTTTTTATTGATAAATGTCCGTGCTTCATTTTCGTTGGATGAAAAGATCGAAACTCACCTCAACACGTTTTGATAGATCTGTTCTACTGACATCATAGAGTTGATCAATGACGTCAGTGAGATAAAGATATTGTGTCACATTATCGTTATCGAATTGTGTATGACACAGTCGTTCACGATAACTACACCAACTTACACCAACCTACACCAGGAGGGCGATTCCACAAATGCAGGAATGTTTTGGGACTTTGTGCCTTTGACTAGTGATGTGAGGCGTACAGAACGAGGATCGAAAGAACTTGAGACTTGTGGTAATATTGAGGTTTATTGCACGAATGAAAAATACATTATTAACAGAATGCGAAATGGCGAAGCAACAGCAATGTACGATCGAAAGTAGTAGGGGAAAACACTTAGTGGTGAGAGTGTACGTATGACATATATATATAGTGATCGTGGTGACGATGATGAAGAATGAGTGAAGGTGGGATTTCCGTTACAACACCCCCCTGAAATTTTATCGAATGAGTTCTTCATCATGTTCGA